>JANHFP010002061.1:14696-26457 GCA_032468135.1 Calamaria suluensis | reverse complement strand
CATGCTTTTGAAACTGCTAGGTTGGCAGAAGCTGGGACAAGTAACAGGAGCTCACCCCATTACACGGCACTAGGGATACATATTCGACTACTGCATAAATAACTTGATGGATAATATCCCAAATTATCTTTCAACTTTTCCTTAAGTTCTTCTAATAATATAAAATTTATTGGCTTTGGAGGTTTCCATTATTTCTATGAATAATCATGATAATCTTTAATCTAGTATTTGTGTTTCATTTAGACTTTCCAAATATAGATTTTATTGGTTTTAATGAAAGCACAAAGATCCTGCAGGAAAAAGGTTTGTTGTGCACTGAACCCAGCTATATTTTGATAGCTTCAAAACTATGCAGGAAAATATTGTATAAATAGCAGAACAGGAAATTCTACTTAATCCAACACTAAGTCTTTAATTTCTGGAGACGTACAAAACAGCCAGTTTCTATGGGTGGTTTTTTTTTATTACTGGCTGCTAAATAAACGTACAGCAGTTCATTTTTCTGTCTTTTGCTTTTACAATATTTTGAAAATAGGTATCTTAATTACATTACATTACATTGTTTGTAACTACAAACGCCATATAGAGATTGTGATTTATTTTCTTTCACTGTAGCTCCATATTGAATCAGCCAGTCCGACAGTGTTGCCGCCATCAGCTTTACCATTAGAATTGCTAAACAATGCTGTTGCTGCATTTAGTACCGTAGAAGAACTTATCAGGTACCTTGAACCTGACAGGTGGCAGTTAGATTTGGAAGACCTATACAAACCAGCTTGGCACCTTCTGGGGAAAGCCTACATTCATGGCAGGAAATCAAGAGGTAATGTTTTTTCTTTTATTGAACATCAAAAGCCATAAACCAAATTGTAAATGTATGAAACCGTTAAGTGATGGCACGTGTTTATGAAATGATTATTTTTGAAGCTGTTTACTACTTTCAGAATGTGGAATGAGACTGTCTAGAAATGGTCTAATAAAATGTTAGTGAAGTTATTCACCAGCCCGGAGGATAGCTAAGTGTCAGCAGACTTGGGGATCTTGGGAAAACAAAGAATTGGAGAATGACTACACTGTATTTCTCAAGATACTCTCTCCTAATCTTTAAAATTAATATTGATATATAATTTTAATGTTCACTTTTGGTCTGTTTTTATTGTAGTCCAGCCACAATAATAGGCATGGGATGGGCAGCTATATAATTGTTTTATATAGATAAATAAAATACGTTTATCCTCATTTCAAGGATTGGGCAAGGTCACGATATGCTCTGTGCTGTATCACTGAAATTGATAGTGATTGTCATGGTGACCCCTACCTTTTAGTGATAGTGCTTTAGCCAGTAAAAACGAAGGCTTAAATATTTTTTCAGTGCAAAGTCCCTATTTGTTCAAAGTGCCAGTTAATAGATTTCTGTCCTGACACTCCTCATCTAACCTGTTTTGCTGCTGACTTCTTTATCCATTTTAGGATTTCATAAATCCATGGAGTATGCATGTTTTGAACTGCGAACATGTGGCCCTTACCCAGAGATTAATCCATCTAAAGCTATAGAGCAGTGATGGCTAACCTTTTTGCCATTGCGTGCCAAAACTAGGGGGTGCCCGCGGAGGTTGCATGTCCCCATGCCCACAACCATAATTCAATTCAACCCATCCTCCCTAGAAAGGCTCTGGAGCCTGAGGAGAGTGAAAAACGGGCCTTCCCCACAGCCTCGGGCCCTACAGAGGCTGGAAACAGCCTCTTTCCCGACTTCTGGTGGGCCCAGAAGGCCCAAAAATCAGCTGGCCAGCACCCACATGCACATTAGAGTTGAACTGGAGCAATGTTCGCATGCCCACTGATATAAGTCCGTGTGCCATAGGTCTGCCATCACGGCTATAGAGTGTAAGATAACTAGAAGCTACTGTGGACTGAGAGATTTTCAGTCCGACCCAGCAGTTATCTCTTTATACTCTTGAACGTAATTAAAAAACAAAATTAGCCACCCCGACTAGTAAAATAATCTTTCTAAGCGATGGAACATGAGGCACAGCTGCACTGACCCTTAAGGGCAGATTCCTTCCACCTGTTGGTCTTCCGTTTTTTTCAGCACAGGATTCGTGTCATTCAAAACATTAGGCAGTACGCTGTTGAATCAGCAGGACAGATTCTTGTTAAAACAAGTCCCTTTATCTGCGTGCTGCACCAGAAAATAATTTCCTTTTGGTTGCCTTTAATTTTCCCTTTGTCTGCTGAGATACCTATAAGAAGGCCTGTTCCAGAGGCTGGCTTTTTGGTATGAATTCAAAAACACTGCCTTAATGTAAGTGATAATTACAGTAAGTGAAACAGGAAACACAGAGTCCTGTGGGGGGAAAAACACATTCAAATGAAATTTAAAATCACAATAAACATAAAGTATTACCTGGAATGATGAACAAGCAAGTTTGTCTAAACTCACTTGTAGATGTTTGACTCGTCTGAAACAGAATCAAGTCATCTTTTTGATTGCATCTTATTTTTTTTTAATTTCTTCAGTGAAGTACTGCTGTTCTTGAGTGTTTATTTTAAAATGTATGCGTGATATCTTTCTGATTAGAATACTGCTTTTTGTTTTTTACTGCTTTTAGACTATTTGTGCCATTATGTATGTATTTATGTGGGGAGACACTTCGCATTCTTGCCAAATGAAGCGCGGGCATTCCATTCTAAAAGGGCCAATCTGACGAAATAATGGTTTTCCCCATCAACAACTTCCAAAAGAAAACAATACTGAACTAATCTTTAAAAGTATTTCAATAAGACACTAAAGTAGAATTGCCGTTGAATAAACATATCGCAGAATTGTGGCAGACATCTTAAAAGACCACCCTCAAACTGCATTACCCAGTCTGTAACGTAATAGCCTAAAGCAGAAAATGTGCCCCATTGAGATGACATGGCATTCACTTTTGACATGCAGAATTATTGCAGAAATGAAAGGTTTAGAGTTCTTTTTAATTGTTTGCTCCCTTTCCAAAAAAAAAAACACCCCATGTTGAAAGGCATAGTTCCTGGGGACTGATGATTTCTAAGGAAGTACAACTTTGATGCCAAATTTAATATTGAAAGTTATTTTGTATATAACTTCTTAGCAACTCTTGTTTAAGAAGTATGAAAACAAACTGAATAGTCGTTTTTTGTAAGAGGGTGTGCTTAACATGGTTGTGTATTCGTTGTAAATATTTTACACTTAGATGAATTTATTGCCCTACATTTCTTGTCTTCCATTCATTTGTGTCAGATTCTTGGAGACTGCCTCAACAAGTCCCTGCAGTTTTCTTGGCAAGATTTTTTTCGGAAGTGATTTGCCAGTTCTTTCATCCTAGGGCTGAGAGAAAGTGACTGGTCCAAGGTCACGTAGCTAGCTTTGTGCTTAGGACAGCATTGGAGCTCAAACTTTCCCTATTTCTAGTGTGATATCTTAACCACTACACCAAACTGGATCATGCTGATAATAATATCTGTAAAACTGCAACTTTTCAAATGACTGTTAAAATTAAAGCTTTCCAGGCTTTTAAAAAAATAGATATACTAATGGATTTATTCAAAATCAAAAGCATCTATTTCATTTTCTATGAAACGTTGTAAATGCACTATATGATACAGAGATAAGTAATGCTATACTTTGTGAAATACCAAGTTAATCTTTTGAATGTTTTCAAATTGGACTGTCTGGAATTTAGTCAGATCTAAACTTGTTAAAATTACATGGCAAAATTACATGTATGTGTCCTTTCTTGAAATATATTTTGAAAAGTAATATTTCATAGTTAAAAGGACATGCTTTTATGTTTCCAATTTGTTGGGACTGACATCTTTAAACTACTGCTTTTAGTGTGGGAAGCAGTTCTTTCATTTTACTTTAAGGTAACAATAGCAATAGCTCTTAGACTTATATACTACTTCATAGTGCTCTCTAAGCGGTTTACAGAGTCAGCATATTTCCCCCAACGATATGGGTCCTCAATTTACCCACCTCGGAAGGATGGAAGGCTGAGTCAACCTTGAGCCGGTGAGATTTGAACTGCTGAACTGCAGCTAGCAGTGAGCTGAAGTAGGCTGCAGTGCTGCACTCTTAACTACTGTGCCACCTTGGCTAAAGATGGAAGTTTTATGCATGAAATGAAAGCAGAATTTATGCTAATATGAATTTCATCCAAAATCAGTTGCATGCAGTTAAGCAGAAAAATTGTGTATCAGTAAAAAACAACGTATTTATACTTCATTTATATGAAAATATATTGTAGTAGTATTTATCTATTTAGTATTTATCTGTTTAGCATTTATAGTATTTACCAAATATCTGTACTTACTTTGTTTTATGTTTATACCTATATCTGCTATCTTGTACATGTTGGATAAATTAAGTAAGTAAGTAAGTAAGTAAGTAAGTAAGTAAGTAAGTAAGTAAGTAAGTAAGTAAGTAAGTAAGTAAGTAAGTAAAAGTATCCATGGCATCCAAAGCTGTATGTATTCTATTGTATTTATTTTATTATTTGTTTGTTTGATCTGCTGCCTATTATCTCAATAAGGTGACTCTAGTCCCCATATTGGACTTTTGAATAGCAATTTTAATTACTTCTCTTTCTCTCCAATTATTTCTTTGTTAATTTAAGCTTGAAATACTAGTGCATGTCCAGCAGATTTATTCTCACTCAAGTTGAAGACTTCAAAGTTTGTGAGAAGCTCTTTTTTTACATCTACCTGTTTGGGTTGGAATTATTTTTTAGATAATAGTTCTGAATCATAAAGTTACATTGCCATTGCAAACAAGCTTCCTTCCCCTTTTTAAGTTATTTGACTTTTATGTCAAAATTGATGAATGAATGAGAGCCAGTTCAAAGGGTTTTTAATTTTTCTCAGAATAATAGTTTTCCATTGAGTTTCCTGCACAGATCTATTAACTTTTTCTCTGGTTAAGTAAACATTTACAGGAATATAAACATTCACTGATACACAAAGCTAGCATTATGTCCTGCAAATTCTTAAAAGACACATATCAGAAAGATAAGAAGAATAAAGAATCCTCCCCCACTTTTTCAGCTTCAGAGACTTGTTCAAGCACTTTGTGAAACTGCTGGTCAATATCCCATGTGAAGTAAAGTGCTACAAATATATATTGCAGTATAAATACATTTTGATAAAGCATAAAATCCAGTTGGCTAATCCAAATATGTTAATACAGAATCAATATATAGGGTTAGGTTTGGAGGTTTTTGACTTTTAAGAAATTTATATTCCAAAAAAAAATCTAATTTAAAAAGTAAAATTAAAATAGGCTACAAAATGACCAAAGTTACGTAGAATCATGAGATTAAAACAAAAATCTATGTTAGTTTATCCTTTATCAACAGGGAAAAATTACATTCTACTGCTACTACAGGGGCAGAATCTACTTTTTAAAATGTCCAAAGTCCACCATATTTGGGTGGGATCTAAGAAAAGGAAAGGGAAAAGAGAAGGAACATTCATTCTTGACTGGTCATCAGTAATCTTGAAGTTCTTTCTTTCCTATCCATATAAACATCAGGAGGAAAATAGATGTTTACTTTCAGCCATAGACATATTGATTTTATTTGGTAGATTCCTAACTCAGAAAAATATTACAACTGTATAAGTTACATCTTGACATTCACAACTTCACTAAACCATAGAAAAACCTATTGGCATGGTATTATCTCAAAAATATTTGCATAGCTTTTGTTTCTGCATAGTTTTTCTAAAATAATTTAATGAGCAAATTACAATAAATATTGGTTTGTTGTTTAGCTGTAGATTTGAACCTGCTGAAGGAGGAAGTAAGAATGTATAGCTGTACTCCACGTAACTTTTCAGTGTCAGTACGAGAAGAATTGAAACGAACAGACACTATTTTTTGGCCACTTTGTCTTCTGGTTAAACGCTGCGGTGGAAATTGTGCCTGTTGTCAACATTCTTGCAGTGAATGCCAATGTGTCCCTACCAAAGTCACCAAAAAGTATCATGAGGTATAGTATTAAAAAATGGGACCAAGGAAAACTATAATAATAGATGATGGTTAGCAAACTCTATCATGCTTGAATGACAGTATTTGAGATTTCAACTTACAAATCGTTTTTTGAGGCAGTTTTGTTTTGTCTTGCCCTCACAAACTGACACCTTAAGAAGTCCTTTATGTTTCTAACTACTGTTACTTTCAACTGCTTGTCAGGGTTCCAAGTAACATGCCCATAGCAAGCAAAATTACGTGGCAAGCAAATTCCTCAAACAATAGGTTAACCGGATGTATCATATTGGCACAGGCTGGTGAAAACTGACTCTAATTATTCCCACAGTTTTCATCTAATTAAAAGTAAAAGTTTTTTACCTTTTCAAAACAATTGGTCACATGGTCCAATCAGGATGCTGTCCATTTGCTAGGTGTCTCCAGTTTCCTCCTTCTGAGCACCTGCAGGAATGTCCTTGGTTCCAAGAGGAAGTATTTTGTTTGGCTACCAACCAAAACTATCTAAATTTTCCCCTCCTTATTCCTTTTCTCCAGCGTATCAGTGCTGAAGTCTCAAAATAGCCTCAGTCTTGACAGTTTGTAAGGGAAATTACAGGTGAATAATAAGTAGAAGGAACTACAGTCTTCATCAGTAAGGATTTGATTGATGGCTACCTATCTTGACTTCTGTACCCTGAACTAGTATAAGGTTTGCATGTAGTTTATTCCAATATTAAATACTAATTGGGAACTCCAATGTATGAGGATCCCAATTTTTAAATTATTGTATTAATTTATATTTGCAAATGTTGGAACAAAGAAGCCAAAGTCTTCTTTAGTAAACTGTTTATGGGCCAAGATATACTGGGTCATGCATAAATCATGAATAGGATGAATATATACCTGTTATAGACAAAACACAGGAATGTGGTTTTCATTTAATGATTTGATTATTTTAATGGCATTTAAAATGACAGCTGGACTGTTCCCTTGCAGGTCCTGCAGCTGAAGGCCAGAAGTGGCGGAAGAGGATTGCATAAATCTCTGACAGATGTCCCTTTGGATCATCATGAGGAGTGTGACTGTGTGTGTAAAGGAAATACAGAAGGATAAAAGGAACGTCGTTCTTCTATAGCACATTGAACTAGAGGCTTATTCTGTTCTGGGGCTTGTGCACTAATCTCCTTGTATAATCTCAGTTGTTTCCTTTGAAAGTCTTCCATGTTCAAGATTGATGGTTCTGGGGAGATGAAGAGAGAAGAAATTTAACTGGGATTATGTATGCAATATAAGAGCACATGAAAGCCCATTAAAACTATGAGCAGAAGGCATTAACGAGGATTTCTTTCCCTCCACCTTGATATAAATATATAATATCATCTCTTTTGCTCATCCTGAGTTTTAAAAGATTTAAGTTTAGAAATGCTCAAAGCCCGAACTCTTCTAATAGCCTTCCTTCTGCAGGTCAGTTACTTCCGGCTTATCCTTCTAAACATCTGGAATCTTACTTATTACAGTAACTCCTACATGTCCTAAATTAAGGTATTAATTGCTTAAAACTGAGTTATTCTGAGTTCAATTTACATTTTTCACTTATAGATATGAAAAAGACTGCACACTTTTTCTATGTTTTTCCCCAGTCAGGTTCCTGTCATTTTGCAAAAAATGTCTGGTCAGTATATGTGAGCAAGGAGGAAAAAAATTGAAACCAATGAAGTGTCTTTATTCTTCCCACTAGTGCCTTCAAGGTTTTTTTTTTGTTTATATTTTTATATTTTTGTTGTGTACATTTTTATACTCTTTGATGGCATAACAATTTGCTTTTCTAATCTTGTTAAATACATCTATTTTTTACCAAAGGTATTTAATTTTCTTTGTATTTACAAACTAGAAAAATTGTATTTTAGTCCTGTAAAACCCGGAGACAGCGTTACAGAAAGAGGATAGAAAGAATTTACTGGTTGTATAATTCAAGGGATGTAGTGGTGCATGTGCACATAGAAAAATAAAGCAGATGAAAATATCAGTCTAACTTTACAATTGTAGATAAGTAGATTCATGATACTGGGATAAGAAGGAACATAATAGCTGTTTTAAGCCTTTTTATATTCTAGTGCCTTGATCTAGAGAGAATGCCTGTGGGCATAGAAGCAGGCTTCAGCATGCATAAATAAGAAAATAAATACCATTTGTTGGATGAGAGATTACTTGCATAAATCTGATAAGCATCAGAATATTCATCAGGGGATGTCAACCTGCATTGCACTGGCTTGAATGGGTTACATATCTGTACCATCTACATCCTGGCAAAATTATTTTTTGTAGAAGTATAGTTTTTATATGTGACCTATGATAGATTGAGAAGCAGGTATCTTCATAAAAAAAAAATAATAAATTCTAACACAATGAGGTCTTGTTACCAAATTGTATAATGGGTTGATTAAAAATATGCACATATTTATTGCTACAGACATAAGGATTTTAATATTATCATTGACAGTTGCTTCCTCATAAGGCCTATAGTTTCCAGTATTTTAATGATGTATAGTTTAATTTCTGAAATGTGGTTTTGCTTACAGTATGTACAGTTTATATATAAACTAGTACATTTATTCTCATCTTGGACAAGAAGCGAAGAAGTAGTAAAATATTTTGCTTGTAAAATACTTCTAAATTGTCTAGTGTTGTTTTGTGTGAATGTCTGTTTCCTTTTATTGTTTGGATTTATGTAATTCACAAAATAATTATTGGGATAGAAAGAACTCACTATATCTAAATATTGAAAGGTACTTACCATTTAATTTAAGAAAGTATTTTTTTTCATGTGGAATATACTTTCTAGCAATCTAATCTCTTCCATTTCAGTTGCTACAGGAAATACATGAACAGCTGCATGCAAATATGTAGGAACTTCTGCTTAAATTGTATGTTTTATTGAATGCCTAAATCGGGGTGTCAAATTGGCAGGCCGCGGGCCAGATGCATCATGCGCAAGCCATGCCTCTACACACATACATATATATATATATATGTGTGTGTGTGTGTTTCTTGCTAAAATATCTTTGTTTGCCATGAACATTAGCTTTGAATATTCATATTCAATTGAATTCATTCTCTCACATAAACAAATTTTTGTACCACTGACTGCTGCATGAACCCACTTTATGCTTCTCTTTAGGTAAAGCAGTGACCATGTTAAGGCATTTAAATTACCTTTGCTTGTTTTTCGTCCACTGAACCATATTCCTGCAGGCAATAAAACAAAGGCTTATGTGTCCCAAAGCTTCTGCATCTGATAAAGTCAACCTAGTAATATACAGTACATAGCAGTTTTTTTAGGCTTGTAATATATTACCATTCATGTTCAGCATTTGATCCCTCTCAGCAGACCATCTCTTTCTCTATCAGGATCCACAGAAGATAGTCTTTCCATCTAGCTTTGGTGGGCTTGTCCTCCTGGCCTACCCTTAAAAAGTTTAAACGATCAATTTAAAGTCACCCTGTTCAAATGAATAGGATAGATTGAACCAAACGGAAACAAAAGGAATTTAGTCTTCGAGTTGACTCACACCAAAGCCTATTGAAAGTCTTAGGAGAACATTTCCATGGCAACCCATGAGCTTCCTCCTTTTACTAAGACATGCACCATTTATTTATTTATTTATTTATTTATTTATTTATTTATTTATTTGTCTGATTTCTATACCGCCCCATCTCCACAGACTCTGGCGGTTCACAACAGACAACCACAATTTCCAAAATTTAAAATTTAAAAACTTTAAAATCTTTAAAATTAAATCGAATAATAAAAAAAAAACCATGGTCACCCCAGGCCGCCCTGCCGGAAGAGCCAGGTCTTCAGCTCCCGACGAAATGACCTTAGGTCGGGGAGCATCCGCAGCAATTCGTTCCAGAGGGTTGGCACCCCCACAGAGAAGGCCCTACTCCTTGGGGTCACCAAACGACACATGGAAACCGTTGGGACCCTCATCAGCCCTTCCCTGTGAGAGCGCACCGGTCTTGTAGGCATTTAAAGATTCCAAATGCTTTTCAGCCCACATTGCACTAATCCAGACGAGGTCACAAAGGCATGAGAGAGTGTGGGCAAAGCCTCTGTCCTGTCCAGGAAATAGGTGCAATTGGCATACAAGCCTAAGGTATGCAAAGGTCATCTGCTCTCCTAGCGAAAACAAAAAAAAAAAAAACCAAACAAACATGAGTCCAAGAATACCCCCAGGTTTTGTACCAGGTCTGTCTGGGCAGTGCCACAACTCCAGGACCAATGGTGGGAATCATTGTCAGCAAAAGGCCCAAATAACCAAAACTATTCAGCCTTCCTTGGTTTGAATTAAAAACACATTGCCTCCTATTGAGACTCATTTGGATCCTGAACAATAGTTTCCAGGTGCCTGGCATATCTATCAATATTAAAATGCTTTAAAAATGAAACCAATGTGTAGATGATCTATTCACTTATCACCCTTAAGTTTAAGCAACCTTTTAGCATGTGAAGCAGAGTTGCAAGCTGTATTCTGGTCAAATTTTCCGAAAAGATGCTATGCTATTTTAATTGCTAATAAAACTACATAATTATTTTTTACTCATATTACCATATTAAGTTCTTGCAGTGACGATAAAGAAAATAGACATGTAGAATTTATAAGGCTATCAAATTTATTAACACTCACAGATTAAAGTCCATTGGATGTATGATTCATGGCTCAAAATATTTACATCTGCCTGCAACTGCAGTTTATCAGAATGTAGTATTCACTCAGTTAAAAAATATAGATGAACATACTGATAATAACAGCTGACATTGAAAACATGGTTTTAAGGAAAAATAAAAAGTGATTTTGCCAAATAATGTATTCTTTATGAAGATATCCCTTTACATTTTATAACTCTGGAGGTATGTATATAATATCCTTATTGTTCAGGATTGAAAGAAATAATACTACTACTTGAACTTCATTTTACAAAAGAATAGTTGTTGATACTTTTGTCAGTTCAGTATTTCTATAGAAATATAATAAGGACATATACAGGTCATCCTCAACTTACAATCAGAATTGAGCCCAAAATTTCAGTTGTTAAGTGAGATATTTGTTAAGTGAGTTTTGTCCCATTTTACAACCTTGTCACATTTGTTAAGTGAATCACTGCGGTTGATGATAGTAACCCAGTTGTTAAGTGAGTATGGCTTCTCCATTGACTTTGCTTGTCGGAAGCAAAAGATGATAACGTAACCTTGGGATACAGCAATGGTCATAAATATGAACCACCAAGCATCTGAATTTTGATCACATGATCATGGGGATGATGCAAAGATCCTAACTGAACAATGGTAACAAGTCACATTTTTCAGCGCTCTTATAACTTTTAACTGTAATTAAATGAATTGTCGAGACTGCAAGGACCACTATAATTATTATAAAATATCCTTTCAAAAGAGACAAAATTATTTCTTCCAATTCATTGCTTACAAAATTCATGCAAAGTTAATGTTGGAAAACTGCTTTACATTTTTCGTGTGAAATGCATTTATTTTTGAATATATAGTTTAGCTGGATAGTAAAAATAGGATTGCTACCAGCATGCTATGTGTGCACACATGTCAAATGTGCACTCCATGCATGTGCAGTAGAATGGAGACCAGCATGCTTTGTGTGCATGCATGCCAAACGTGCGCTCAGCGCATGTACAGTAGAGTGGAGACCAGCTGAGGCCCAGCAATCCACTCTGCCTATCAGCTGAGCCTCAAAACAAGGA
>JANHFP010002060.1:45256-56587 GCA_032468135.1 Calamaria suluensis | reverse complement strand
CCCACTCCCTAAGAAGTACTCAGTCTTCAGCTGCTTCCCAACGGCAATCAGGAAGGTTCTCATCTAATCTCTTGGAAGGGAGCACTCTGTAAGGGAGGAGGGTTTCCACAGAGAAACATTGCTTGCAGGGCCCTGCCTGGCATTTGGGTAGCATTAAAAGGTGTTGCCGTGCCATCCACCCTGGAGAAGTATTCTGTAAGAGGGGGGGGTGTCCCCTAAGAGCCTCTCTTTGCAAAGACCAGCCTTTTCCAACCTGTTTACCCTGGAGAAAACCTTGACATAATTTTTAGGTCTCAAGGGGATTCCAGAATAAAAACAAAAGTATGTTTGTACTTCACAATACAACTTATTTGTAATCTGCAAAATACAAATTTTGTAATATTTACAGCAGAGTATCAGACCAGCAGCTGAGTGGAGGCATGAAGAAAACTATTATTTTTTTTCCAATCATACCCTCTTGTCTTGTGGAGCGTTTGGGGAAAAAGGCTAGCTTCAACCTACCAATGTCTTTCAAGTTAGCTGTACTGCTCTAATACATTTCAGAAAAATATTTTAGAAGAGCTCTGGGAAATGCCTTCTATTAAGGGCTATTTAAATCTGCCTTTACAACACAGGTATGATGATTATAAGTACCACGTGAAATGCCTAAGTGAAGATCAGAAATATGGAGGAAAGAATTATGAAGCCAAAGTCCTCAAAGGAGACGTCAAACAGCAGGAGTGGATTCAGGTGAAGTAGACCGAGCACACCACAAACAGCATTTAATTTTTTAAAAAAACTTATATATTGTGCCCCACTCTTTCGTATAATGGCACCCAAGTAAAATTAAATAAAACTTAAGTAATATAATATGATGCTATGCATAGAGTTACATCAATTTATTACATGAAGTTCAGTGTTTTAATCCTGTAGCAATTCACAATGTAAAATTGAATGTGACGGTAGGAAACAAAACCTTTGACTGGTGTATTACCCAGTCACGTTAGCCTCTTTTTCATTTGCAGAAGATTCATGAAATAATAAAGGAAACTAACATTAATGCCAAAGTTCGAGATATTTTACAACAGATGTATGCGTACGACAATATTCCACGAAAAAAACGCAAATTTCAGGTATGTTCATGAGTTAAGTATTTATGCCTCAAACCTGGCCTGGTATAGGGCAGATTTTCTTTATTATGGTTCCTTAAAGCAAAAGTAGCTTCTCTAAAAGTTCAGTGTTTCTTAAATTATACTGTGGAAAACACATGTTTTTCAAATAATTTGAAAATCCTGGGACTTTATTTATTTATTCATGCATGCATGCATGCATGCCCATTTAATTACCTTGTGATCCCACTGCTTGAGCCCTCCTGGCCCCATCAGTGAACATATGTCTGTCTGGGGTTGAGGAGGAGGAGAGATGCCCCTGCAGGCAACCCTCGGGATGGTCAGAAGGATGTGCGGCTCCACTTTGGCCTCTGATCACCAGTGCTGCACCCTTGAGGGGCCTATGGCAAAATTATATCAGCCTATTTGGAAAATTCTGTACATTTGGTTGTTAACAGACTCTGGAAGAAGTAGTTTAAGAACAGGACATTGTGGCCTTCTGCTGACTTAACTATTTTTGTCAGGAAATGCATTTGTGTTCTGGCTAAATAGAGGGTTTTTCTCCCCTCCTGCCAAAATAGAACTGGATGGCCAACAGTTTGAAAATCCACAATGCTACGCTACAGGATCAAGTATGGGATATTTTTTCAGAAGCAACAAGAAAGGCAAGTAAACCGGTTACTGCTGCATTTGGAATATATATTGTGATAAGCACATTGGGGGAGTGCAGGGGGAAGCTTGGGCTGGGAGAGGCCCTGGCTCAGGGTGGGTCCTTGCCTAGTTCTCCTTTCACGATGGCAGTGGGAAGTGCCAGGACTGCTGTTGTTTAGCTACGAGGCCGCTCACATAATGTGGTGCCTTACGACCGTAGTTACCTTAACTACGGAAATTACAGTCATCAAGTGAGGACTGACTTGTATGTATATTAGGGTTTCTTTAGTCCTGGAAAAGATTATAAGCGAAATAAACTTGAAAGTTGAGAAGGATTCAAGCCAGATAAAATTGTTCTATTTGGCCTTTGAAAATGTATTGAAAATCTGATAAGAGAGACAGAATATAGATGGTTGGTAAAAAAAAAAAAAAAAATTCCTCTAACAAGCTCTTTGGTAAAACATGGTTCCTGCCACCCTAGCTTCCTTTATTCAGTCAGGGAAGGTTTTCATTGGCTACTCCTGAAGGCCCTCATCTTCTCATTTACTGAGCAAAGGCAAACATTAGTTTTAACAAATCTCAGAAAACTGAGCATAAATAGATTATCTGCCATTCCCAGACAGGGAGGGTAGCTGGGGACTGGTGAGCTATCTCCAGTTGAAAGTTGTGTCAGTAGCCCACGTGGAAAGTCTTAAAAAACAGTGAGGTGTTCATTTTCAGTCTCCTTGGCTAGATCAAATTGCTGCCATGTGGGTCATGCAAAACTCTTTATTTTATTTATTTATTATTTATTTATTTGGATTTATATACTGCCCCTCGGGGCGGTTTACAGCCAACTAAAAAGACAAAATACAATAGAGTTTAAAATTTAAAAATTATATACCCAAGGCTGTCTAGAAATTAGCAGAAATTAAGATAAACAATTAGTTAAAATTTAAAATTCAAAAATTTAAAATTTAAAATCTTCATTTGTGGACTGAGTCCCTCCCAAGCTGGCTGCACAAAAAAGATAGGTCTTTAATTCCCGTCTAAAAGAATTTAGATCAGGAAGCCTACGCAGTGCTGGTGGAAGTTCATTCCAGAGGGTTGGAGCCCCCACAGAGAAGGCTCTCTTTCTAGGGTTCACCAAACGGCACATAGTGGCCGTTGGGACCCTCATCAAGCCCTCTCTGTGGGAATGTACCGGTCTCTGGGAGGTATTTGGCAGGATGCGGTCTTGCAAATACCAGTGATGTTGCTGTAGCTGCAGTACTACTCCAAAGGGGTGTTGATAACACACTATTTCCATGTGCCTATGTATCCAAGAAGTTGATCAATACAGAACGACGCTGGGCGGTTTGGGAAAAAGAAGCTTTTGCCTTTAGATGGGCCCTCGTCACATGGCGACATTTCCTTGAGGGAGCAAAATTTCCTTTCGAAGTATGGACTGACCACAAGAACTTGGAGGTGCTTCAAACCCCTTGCAAGCTTTCTCCTAAACAAGTTTGTTGGGCACAATACGTCAAAAGATTTGATTTTGTGTTAAAGTACATCCCTGCAGGAGAAAATTAGCTTGCTGATGCCTTATCCAGAAGACCACAATATGACAGTCGTCACCAAGATGTAGTACACTCTGTCATTCCTACCATCGAATCTGCAGCCCAAGTGTCTACAACATCTCACACCAGTTATCGCAGACGCCATCACGATCCAGAATTGTTGTCAAAAATGAAATCATCCCTTTCGACTGATCCCTGGTACAACGACAACCGTGACGACCTCACAATCCGTGACGGTCTTGCTTGGAAAGGGGGGAAGTTATATGTCCCTGCAAGTATGCGACTCCATATAATGAAAGGGAGTCATGACTCTTGGTTGGGTGGGCATTTTGGTTTCTTGAAGATGCTTCAACTGACACGGTGACAGTTTTGGAGGCCGCGAATGAAATCGGACATTGAGGATTATGTAAAGAGCTGTGCCACTTGTGCCACAATGAAGTACCGTGGGGGTAGAACTCCGGGTCTTCTTCAACCATTTGCTGAACCTACCCGACCATGGTAAGAAATCGTGATGGATTTTATCGTGGAGCTCCCACCGAGTGGGGGGCATGCGGTGATTTGGGCTGTGGTGGGCCTGTTCTCAAAACAAGCCCATTTTGTGGCATGCAGGGGTCTACCTTTGGCAAGAACACTGTCTAAACTGTTTGTAAAACATATTTATCATTTACATGAGGTTCCAAAAAGATTAATTTCGGACAGGGGTCCACAATTCAGGGCAAAATTTTGGAGAGATTTCCTGAAGTCCATCGGGTCCTCTCAGGGGTTAAGTTCTGCTTTCCACCCACCCACTAACGGGGCTGCGGAACGATTGAACGCTGTGGTGGAACGTTACCTTAGATGTTATGTGAATTATCAACAAGACAATTGGTCAGACCTTTTGTCATTCGCTGAAGTGGCTTACAACAACTCTGCACATAGCAGCAAGGGTTTGACTCCGTTCCAAATAACAACCGGAATGGAGTTTCTCCCGATGCCTGAACTTTTTGCTGAACCACCATCTTCCATTTCTTTGGCAGAGTGGATGGATTCTTTAAAAAGGGGGTGGGAAAATGTTAAGAAAACTCTTGCGTCAGCAGCGAAAACCTACAAAACCCAGGCTGATCGCCACAGAGCGGTCCAACCACGATATCAGGTGGGGGACAAGGTTTTCCTATCAACAAAATACATCGGATTGAACCGTCCTAGTAAAAAATTAGGACCACTGTTTGTTGGGCCTTTCACGATTACCAAAATAATCAATCCAGTGACAGTACGACTCACTCCCATGTTTCCTGGGGAAAATCCATCCAGTATTTCATAGTAGTTTGCTGAAACCAGCTAGAGGGTCAATCTTAAGATCGGTTGATCCTGACCCACCTCCTCCGGTGTCCAAAGAAGGTAAACTTTACTATGAGATTGTGGAAATTTTGAACTCAGGAAGTACCGGGGTCACCTGCAGTATTTGGTCTGATGGAAAGCTTACCCTTTATTGGAGTCCACTTGGGTCAATAGTTGGAAAGTAGATGTAGCGGTTGGTTGAGCGGTTCCATAGAAAATACCCAAACAAACCAAGTCCTGATCAAAATGATGGTAGAGGTGGTTAAGGGGAGTCGATGGTAGGTCCAGGAGCACACCATGAGACACAGGGGTTTTCTTTGTCAAGAGGGGGTGCCTGTCAACTTTGAAAACTTCTGTATACATTGTTTTCTAAGCTGCCAACAGAAGTAGCAAACAATTAACTTGAAGAGGATGTGATGTATGAGAGGGGTGGCTTCAACACAACATGGGGATTGGGGAATGTGACTAAATGGGTGGAGTTTCACTTGGAGTGGAAAAATATTACCTGTGTGTGTGTGGGAATATTCAGTATTTGCAGCATTGATTTAAGTGTGCCAGGTCCTTTGATTTCCTAATAAAAATGAATATAGAGGAAGACTCGAATTATTCTTATTAGGCAAATATGTACTGGAACCTTTGACATCCACCACTCCTTAAGTGAGGGGATGGTGGGTTCTTCAATGGGAAGTTCAGGCATGGGATTGAAATCTTGGCCTGTTGCTACTCTAAAAGGGGTAAAATCAGTGCTTGAGTGTACAGAGTTGTTAAAAGCAACTTCAGCGAAACATAAGAGATCTGTCAGAGATTATCCTTTGTGGAGCTCCATGTAGCCGTTAAATGTGTATTAGGAATAATTTCGCTAAACCTTGCACAGTTAAGATCTTTGGGCAGGGTATAAAATGTGTCTGGTTTGAGAACAAGTCTGTTACAACCCAAATTACAGTATTCCCTGCACTTTCCGGCAGTTCAACAATGAAATCCATAGCAATTTCTTTCCATGCCATAGACGGTTCAGCTAGGTACATAGCTTTCAATGTCCTTTTTAAATGAAGGCCACCAAAACTGTCTTTTGATCAGATGTAGAGTTTTTACAAACCCAAAGTGTCCAGCTAACTTGGAATCGTGGCATCTTTCCATTAAGTGGAGTCTTTGGCTGGCTCATACAACTTCCCTCCCACCCAAACAAAATAATCTTTCATCAAACAGCTGGATCTGTGGTTCAGAAACCATTCATCGGTGGCTAACACTTGTTTAAAAGCTCATGTGACATCATTATTTGACCCTGCTTCCTGTGTTGTC
The DNA here is from genome assembly GCA_032468135.1 of Calamaria suluensis. NCBI lineage: Eukaryota > Metazoa > Chordata > Lepidosauria > Squamata > Calamariidae > Calamaria > Calamaria suluensis. The sequence goes on along the minus strand of JANHFP010002060.1, from coordinate 50,694 downwards.
TGGGATCTAGTGATTACTTTAATAGCCAGTTGATTGTTTTGCATTATGGGTTTGATTATGTCTGATTTTCCGCTATTGTATTGCAGTTTTCTGGATAGTGCATCTGTCGGATTTTTTTTCCCTCCGGGGAGGTATTTGAGATAATCAAATAGTTTATAAAGTCCTGAGCCCAACACATTTGTTTCCTTGGGGTATTTAGGGCTTCTAATTTTTTATGATTGGTCCAGATTTCAAAGGGGATCTTACTTCCCTCTAGAAAATGTCTCCAGGTTAACAGTGCCCAACGAACTGCATATGCCTCTTTCTCCTAAATAAATTTTCTCCACCTTTGCTCTGTCTCATTCAACTTTTTGGATGTATAAGCACACAGTTGTAATTTGTCTTGTTCATATCTCTGAAGCAGAATTGCTCCTATTGTGACATCGCTAGCATATGCTTGTATGATGAACGGTTTCTCTGTGTCTGGATGTTTTAGAATTGGTTCTGCTGACAACAGCTGTTTGAGTTTTTCAAACGCTACTTGGCATTCCATTGTCCAGTTCAAAGGTTGCTTTGGCTTCGGGTTTCCCTCCCCCTTCGTTTTCAGGAGTTTTGTGATGGGAGGGCAATCTGAGCAAAAACAGGGATAAACTGGCAGTAGAAATTGGCAAATCCCAGGAAGATTTTGAGCTCTTTATGTGTGCGAGGTGGGTCCCAATCCATGACTGCCTGCACTTTCTATGCCCTGGTATGAGATGCGGTACCCCAAATAGTCAATCTTTTCCTGGTGAGATTCACGTTTAGAAAGTTTAGCATAAAGTTTGGCAGAGTGGAGTTTATTTAAAACTTCCCTGACTAGTTTTACATGTTCTGCTTTGGTCTCCGTATATATTAAAACATCGTCCAGATAAAGAAGAACCCCAATATACAGATGCTGATGTAGCAGCTTGTTTATTAATTGCATGAACACCACAGGAGCCCCTTGTACCCAAAAGGGAGCACTTTAAATTGGTAGCACCCAAGGGGTGTGTTAAATGCTGTTTTCCACTCATCCCCTTCCTTAATTCTTATACGGTAGTAAGTCTCCCTTAAGTCCAGCTTTGAGAAAACCTTCCCTTTTGTGAGGTGTGTTATCATATCTTTCATAAGACGGAGAGGGTATACATTCTCCACACTGATAGCATTTAGAGATCTACAATCCTCACATAAGCATTTTGATCCATCTTTTTTCTCTCTAAATAAAACTGGAGCAGCAATTTTTGGTTGGGCTGGCTCGATGAAACCACTTGCTAGGTTTTTCTCGATAAATGCTCTAGGTTTTTCCATCTCCCTTGGTGACATACTTTACATCTTGGGTTTTGGGAGTTTAGCACCGGGTAAGATTTCTATCACAGTCAGTGGTGCGTTGGAGGGGTAGGTCATCTGAGGCTTTTTTGCTAAAAACGTCAGCCAAATCTTGGTATTCTATGAGCATGTTCTCAGTTGTGGCGGTTTGCCCAGTCATGCTGTTTCTTGGTGTTCTAGTCCCTTGATTTCTTTATGTGGATTCTCAGCAAAAGTTATGTGCACCTGGAATTTTATGATGCCTTGCTTCCAATTTATTTTTGGGTTCCATGTTTTCAGCCATGCAAGTCCCAAAACTAATGAGCCTTCCATGCCTCGTGCCACTATAAATGAAAATATTTCTTCGTGGTTCCCTATTCTTATTTTCAAAGGCTTGGTGGCAAAAGAAGCTGGCTCCTCCCCTGCTATTGATCCATCTAGTTGGCAGAACGCTATGGGGGTTTTCAGCTTCCTTACCTTTATCCCCAACTTCCCTACTGTGGCTGGGCTGATCAAGCAGTGTGTGCAGCCTGAGTCTACTAACGCAGAGGTTTCTATCTCCCTGTTCTGGTTTGGGATAAATAGTCGTAAGGGGAGGGTAAGAGGTTTAACTGGGTTGTTTACCAGTGGTTCATCTTCTGGGTCGCTTCCGACTGAGTTTGCTTCCTCCTGCTGAATTGTCCACTTTTCCTCCCCACAGAGGGCGAGGGATAGAAAGCCTATGATCTCTTTGCTTTTCAGTGGTCTCCTTTCCATGCTGGCCAGGTTTAGCAAATTTCCCCCTGTCAGGTGTTCTGGTTTCTGGGCCGATGTGTGAGAACAACATTCTGCAGCTCAGTGCCCGTGCTTTCCACAATTGAAACAGGCTGAGGATTTTTAAGAAAACGTGGTTTGTGGCTTCAGGGATTCTTGCTTCCTTTGGGGTGGGGACTTCTTCCACATTCGCCCCCCTCAGTACTGGTTTCTGGCCATATCAATTTCTGCTTCTTCGGCATTGAGGTACCACCCATGCAGATTATTTGGTGTTCCTTGGACCACACAGGTATTGTATAGATCATCATTCTGCCCGTCCTTGAAACAACTCACCAAGATGTCTTCTGGCCAGTCCACACGGCATGCGAGGTCTCGAAATTCTTCCGTATATTCTGCTACTGACCGACGCCCCTGCTTCACTACCTTAATGTGGGCACATACTTTGTGGTCTGCAAGGGGGTCCTCGAAACGTCATCGCAGGGCCGTCATAAACAGGTTGAAGTTCCTCAGCTCTGCTGTGTTGGTGTTATGCAAAGTCACCATCCATCTGGCAGCCACTCCTTCCAGGGCTAGGGTAACAACTTGCACTCGGGATCCTTGGATTTGGAAGTCACGGCCGTACTCTTGCATGTAAGTGAGCACGTGTGCCACGAAAAACTCAAATTGTTGTGGGTCCCTATTAAACTTTCCCCCAAGTGCAGGAGTTGTTCTTCCCAGTTGCGGGGCCCGGGGCAGGTTAGGAATAGGTGCCGGCGTGCATGCTGCCAAGTGGGGAGGTCTCTCTGGGGTCCCTGCTGCTGTCGCCACCCCATCTGCTCAATTCTTGGGTTCTAGGGGAGGGGTGCCTCCCCTGGCATCATCTGTGGCTGCTGCCCGCTCAGCACTACTTTGCTGTCGTTCTGCTTCCCTTCGGAGGTTGAGATTTTCTAAAGTTTCCATCACCAATTGGGTTACATGTCTCTTCAGCCAATCCTCCATCAGGTGTGTACCTGTTAGTTCCCCCTGGTTGGTGAGTGCTTCCAATTCCAGTTCCCACCCTGGTTTCCGGTTACCCCGGTTGAGGGTGACTCCTCTGGTTCTCCCATCCCAGCTGTCTTTCTTTCTGATGCCAATTGACCAGTGGGGTTTTTCGGGGTCCTCCAGGCTCACCTCATCCTCTCCGATAGGGTGTAAGAAACAGGCATCTGGCTGCGTAGGGTTGATGTCTCCCCCCAGCATTCTGCTTCTCCTTGTTCCCTATTTTGTTCAGACATGGCTTGCAAGGTCCCCTCAGTAGAGCAAAAGGTGCTTCCCTGGGTTGACTGTTTTGCAGACGTTGCTTTCTGTAAGGATTGCCTCTCCCCCTCTAACTTAAGAAAGTAAAGACTCTTGAAATTTGGCATTTCAAAAGGAACCTTTTATTAAGCAGAAGTGATAGTAGTCCATTCAAAGCAACGTCTGAATACCCTTAGGCAAAGCAGGTAGGATATAGTAGTAGAGACACACACCCCCTTTTTAGCCCACATGCAGATCTTTAGCCAATACGAGTGTAAAAATGTTCCCTTTACCAGTTCCCCTGAGAAAATAGACAGTAATGCATTCCCAGAGTAATTCCTCCTTCCTTTTAAAGTTAAACAACAACATGGTCATAAAACGTAAACATTCAGGGTGTCTTGATGCCAGGATATATGTTGTAAAACCCTTTCTTCCAACTGAATGGCAGTATCACTTTTAGGGATCTGACATGTGACGCCAGGTGAGTAGAATATAGAATACACAATTGTAAAATAAAACTAAAACACACAGCAGCCAAACATTATCTAACTCATCATCCTCAAAGCCAGGAGATGAGGGCTATCAGTATTAGGCACAAGAATTTACGAAAGTCTAACAGTAACGGGGCAATCTAATCTCAGGAGTGATGCTGTTCCATAAATTTCTCCTTCTGGGCAACATCAGCCAATAAAGGTACCCAAAGCAGGCTGTTCCTGCCAGATTGGATAGGATGGGCAGAAGCAATCAGTAGGGAAATATTTATTATATAACATATTAATTTCCTTCGCTAATATTACTGAACGGTTAAATATCAATCCATGTAGACTATATCCCACACATTTTTGTTATTCCAGGATGAAAATTAAGGAACCAAGGAGTTGTTTTAGGTTCTACCATATTAAGTCTTGAAATGTACACTTCTTTTGCTTAATAATGCTACAATAAATGAGAGTTAATACTTGCCAAAGGTGGGACTTTGTTGATGGGAACTCAATAAAAAAAGAAGCTCTTTTGTTACCTAAACGTTAGGCTGTAAAGTTTTAACTTTAGTGTTTAGGATCTTTAAATATGGAGACAGTTAAAATCACAATGCTATACAATTTGACAACATAACTTCTGTCCTCTGGCAACTGAAGCTTTTAGATATTCTTAAAGGATAGACCTCAACAGGGGATATCATAATAGTTGAAGCATGATGCAGTCAAGGTATAAATAACAATTGCCAGATGGGGCTGATTCAGACATAGTTGCTATTCATCTAGCAATATTTATTTCACACAAAGCATTCATATTCTCTGTCTAGATTTAAGCTCTTTTTCTATTTGAAGCTACGAAAAGGGAATCTGAATAATATGGTTGCTGGGATGGTGCAACGACTGCATCCTAAATAAATTAAAATTCTGACAATGCATACTTGGCAGTATTAAAACATTTGTTAATTACATGCTCATATTATTTGATCCTTAATTGACCAATGACTATTATTTCTAAGATGTGAGGCATGGAAGAGAATGATATGTAAATGACATATACAAACTTACCAGTAACTACTGTAGATATTATGGATACATTTTACAAATCTGAAATCTCATCAAAATTTGAAAATCTATCTGTGGCAGATTACTCGACTTCTGATGCCAGCACTGCTGGTGAAGGGGGAAGAGTTAATATTATGGTATATAAAAATGAGTACAACAGACACCTATTTATCTATACGGTCCTCAATTTACAATAGTTCATTTAAAAGTTACAACAGCATTGAAAAAAGTGACTCATGACCTTTCCCCATGCATACGACCCCTATGATCACGATCAAATTCAGATGCTTGCAAAAGATTCATATTTTTGACATTTGCAGTGTCCAGGGGTCATGTGAACAGCTTTTGCAACCTTCTGACAAGCAAAGTCAAAGGGGAGGACACATTCGCTAACAACTGTGATACTAACTTAACAACTACAATGATTCACTTAACAACTGTGGTAAGAAAGGTAGTAAAATGGGCAAAGCTCACTCGACCTTCCAACTTTTTGCTGGGAGCTGAAGACTTATCACTTTCGCTTAGCTGGTCTGGGGTAATAATTATGGGATTGGGAATATTTTAATTTTTGATACTAATTTTAATAATTTT
>JANHFP010002058.1:414778-426232 GCA_032468135.1 Calamaria suluensis | reverse complement strand
AATAAATAAATAAATAAATAAATAAATAAATAAATAAATAAATAAATAAATAAATAAATAAATAAATAAATAAATGGCCTTTTTCCACCATCCTGTTGCCCTGGCATGGATGTTCTGATAGATGCTCTTGGAAGCATCAGCAGTGCAGAGAAGCATGGTAAGCATCAGCTGTGCTCCAGAATAATTGCCTGGTTCTTCACTATGACAATGAAACATGGTTACATAGGTGAATTAGAAATCACTGATGACCACAGAGCTGGCAAAACTGTAGTTAAACTCACAGACAGGCTTAACAAGGGTGTGATCAGTCCTAGATTCAATGTCCAGCCAAAAGGCTTTAAAAAGTGTTAAAACAACCTGCTGCCTTCACGTCAGTTTGGGTACATTGTGATGACCCTATCAGCTGGATCAGTGGTGGAATTCTTTTTTTTTTACTACTGGTTCTGTGGACATGGCTTGGTGGGCATGGCAGGGGAAGGATACTGCAAAAATCTCCATCCCACCCCACTCTGGGGCCAGCCAGAGGTGGTATTTGCCAGTTCTGCAAACTACTTCAAATTTCCGCTTCCAGTTCTCTAGAACCTGTCAGAATCTCCTGAACAGCACTCCTGAGGCTGGATCATGAGGAAGCAAAACTAAAGCACCCAGAGGGAAAATCCTGGGTTTCTTTTCCTAAACTTGTAAAAAAAATGTTTGGCTGTTTACCTTTAACACACCAAATTTCAGGATCTCATTTCATAAGAGCTTTCTGGGATTGCCTTTGTATTCTGTCTTCTTTCAAGCGAGGTATAGTTGACCTGAAGAAATATAAGAGCTAAGAATCTAAGAAATAAATAAACCACACAGAAGCCTTTAAGTCATAATTTATACTAGGAAACCTGCTTCCAAATCAAACTGAAATAGAACAAGTAAAGGACTAAAACTATGTTTAGGAAGAAAAGAGATATAGACTTGGCAAAAATAAAGCATATACTAATATTTAAACACATTTCAAGAGCACATTCAGTTTTTTCGGTTTACGGAGAAAGACTCTAATTAGTCTACAGTTGCACTGTTCACTAGGAAAAGAAAGGGAATTATTGACCAGATTCATCAATCATGCTAAGCTATAATGTGAAGCATGTAGCTTTAGTTTTACGATACTGTTATGCCTTATTCCACAAGCTTTGATTAAGCAAAACATAGCTTAGCGCAATGTGTGCATCCAGCATTAATGGGCTAACACAATAAAATCAAAACAAATAACTCCTGTAATGAGTTAGCATAGTGTTATGCATACAATACGAACTCCATCCATATCTTTCAATTTTAAGTTTGTGCAGTTGGGGGATAAACAAGATATTTAACTTTTAATTGGTTTGAGCCTGACATAGGCTGTTTCCTAATAGAATCTCTATACATTTACTCAAAATTGTATATATATGTATCTATATGACTTGTCCAATGTAAAATGTTAAGTAATGTTTATATATATATAAAATCATTATTAAAACATGAGATAAAAAGGGAGAAATGGTGAAGATTTCCTTGCTATTTTGTGTTCCCCACCAACCCCAGAAGCTTGGTTGTTTTCATGTAGACATTTCATTATCCAAATAGGTAACATCATCAGCAGTAGTAAGGAGTGAGGTTTTCTATCAGTTTATATTCTAGTGGCTTGCCCTGTCAGTGTTGTGGGACACATTGACTGAAAGTATAAAATGTGATAGCCTACCATTATATCAGGGGTGAAATGCTACCAGTGTGCACCAGTTCAGTAGAACCGGTAGCGGAGATTGGAGCTGGTTCTCAGAACCAGTAGTGATCGCTGGCTGGTCCCAAACTGATCCGCGGCCCTGCCATGCTTGCCTGCCTTCCACACTGCCTTTTTCTGCAGCATTCCCCTCCCCTCTTTGGATCATCCTGCAAGGGAGGTCTGCCTTTGCAGAAACCAGGCGGGTGGTTTGTACAGAGGATTAATGGGGGGGGGGATGCACAGCCTTCCAGGCTGGAGAGTGGGGCAAGAGAATGCTCCGAAATTATCTTGGGCAGAATGATGTGAGTGACATGCATGACATCAACCTGGCCACGCCCACCAAGCCACACCCAAGCCATGCCCACAGAACCGGTGGCAACAATTTTTAGATTTCACCCCTGCATTATATTATATAACAATCCCACCAGAACTATTGTCTGTTGTCAAGATAGCATCATATTATTGAAAGCAATGGGATCTCTTATCTTTAATTATCTCTGCACATCAGAAATTTGGTAGATGTGCCAAGCCTCACACCACATGCACAATTAATAACGGGTGGATTATGGATTGAATCACAACCTAGTAAATTCTTACAAAATGGAGAAATCTGATGACCTCAGGGAGACCCATAGTCCCCTAAACTGTTGTATATGAATAATACAAAAGCAACTCTGGATTTTCTCTTCTGTGGTCTTGAGTTGCTGAAGGCAGATGTGGTGATAGGGCAAATACAAAATCGAAACCCTGAAGTACAAAATTTTTCCCCTCTGAAACCAGATAAACAGTACAAAAACAGAATATAGAAAAATTATAAAAAGAACAAACCATAGAGGAAGTGGTGGGTTGAATATATATGCACATGGAGGAATAGTAAGCCTTGTGAATTGACATCACTTCATTTCCAGTGGCTGGAGAGATCTGTTCCACAGCAGCAGCTCTATCCAGAAAACTGAAATGTTCATCTCATTCACACACTTAAGCAAGATGGGCTGCTTTGCTCTGCTAGGCAAATGTTGCTTCAATAGAATTGTTTCTGTGCCTGCAGAAAAGACTCTTGAACACCACTTTTACCACATACCTGCTCAAAGTGACACCTAGAAATATCACTGAACAGAGATAGATCAAAGGGATAGTTTATTACAAGTTCAATGAAAGCAAAGTACCTTTTAGGATCTCCAAACAGCCCAGGGAATAAATTATTCGTTATCTATTACCATTAAAATATATTATATGTTTTCCTCTCACATCATTCATACCTGTTATTAAAAAAAAAGTTGGTAGCGCTACTCATTTGACCTATATTATATGCAACAAAGAAATTATGTTCTTGTTTGCTCAGAATTGAATTCCTTTTGTTCCCTTATTCCCTGATAAGTGTGCCAGGCAATGCAGCCTCTGCTAGTCACTTACATAAAATAGTCAAACATTATTCCACACAAAGTGCCTGCTTTGTCTTTATCATCCCTGTTTTTTTAGCTCTGGTCGTCCTGGTGCTGCTAAACTGTTGTTTGAGGCTTATCTCATTCTGCGAAGGGCTATGTAAATGTACGACATGCAGTAATTACTTTACACTCAGGACTTGGCCTTGTGAAATTTTGTTCAGCTAGGCCAAGTCATTATGTGAGATGAATAAATAAAATGTTATTGGAATTTCCATTACTACAATAGTATAAAGGCAGATGCTGGACAAGCCGGATTTGGAGTCAGCCAAGTAAATGTGCATAATCTGAGAACTGGTACAGTAAAGGAGAAAATGGCTGAGAAAATCAAACAAAAGCATAAACATGCTTGGTGTTGTTCTCCTTGTTTTAAAAAAAACACAGAGAAAGCAGCAAGCACTGTTTGGAAAAGTAAATAATTTCTGTTGGGTTTATATAAACGGAAATTATTTACTTTTCCAAGCAATGCATGCTCCTTTCTCTGTGTTTTTTTAAAACAAGGAGAACACCAAGCATGTTTATATGGGAATAGGTAACTAATGTATAAATTCTGAGTGTGTTCATACACATGTATAGGCTCTGCCCTATTTTCTGATCAATGACAGCAAAAATCTCTCTGTCTAGCAAAAGGGACAGATATAATTGCCATTGCACACAGAGAAATGTATTTGATTGATACAAGCAAAATGAAAGCTGGAGAGGCTGGAATTATAATGAACTATAAAGATCTGGATGGAAGAGGGGGGAAAGGCAGGAGATCATTTTTAATATGATTAATACTGCCGTAAAAAGGAGAAGAAAGGAAGGAAATGGAATTCTTTTCCCCATTCCTGTTACATATAACACTTTCCCCCATGCAATTCTGCTTAGCAGGAAAAGCTTTCCAGCTGAGGGCTATGAAACAGTTATCACTGTTAGGTGATTAAGTTACTAATCCTTCAGGGAGAAGACATTTAGAGGCCCATATTAAAGGAGAGTGAGGCAAAATTACATTCCATTTCAATTTAGTTTAGCAATTCTAGTGATTTAGTTAAATGAAAAGCAATTGTTCCAATTAATAGTATTGAATGTTATTCATCAAAAGTGTCAAAACAGCTGTGTTGGTGCATTAGTAACCTATTCTCTTGTCAGAGATATGGATAATTCCCCTGGACTGAAGCAGAGAAATGGCATAACATTTCGATAAGGCTGCAGAACAACAGCAGAAAGAGATTTTTGTTGCTCTTCAATTAAATTATTTGGCATAGTCTGAAAAGAATAAGAGACAAACCACTATTGCTAAGTGGAAAATGCATTTTTGTAGAGATACATATCAAGCTTCTTTGGTACAGTGTGCTCCAGTTACAAAACCCATCATCTACACTCAACAAATCCATGTCCTTATTTTTTCTAATCAGTAAGTTTCCTTTTTTTAAAAAAATGAAGGTGAAATGTATTCAATTCATATTAGAAGATATGTTAATTATTTTTTAATCTTTAAGATGGTGGATAACTAAATGTACATAATATCTTTTTAAAGGCTTCATTTATAGTAATCTTAATATGGAACTTCTATTGTTCCTTCTAGGGTTTATTTTTGATCTTGCGTTGAACAAGAAAGTATGTACATGTGAATTCAAAATTCACAGTTATGAACTGTACAAAATATTTAAACTGGTCAATTCAAACCTTTCAGAGAATAAGCTGATCTTTGTTCTGAAACGTGATGTGCAGGACAATCTTATGCAACTTTTCTCAAAAATGCCATTCTGTCCAATAGAGCTATTTAGAAATGCAATTCCTCTGTTATTTCATTGATCTAAAAAGAGTAGCATTTTCCTTTTCCCAAAGAAAGCAAGTCCGCATGTTACATTGCCCTTACCAGAATTAATTCTATCCTTGTTAAAAGAAGAAAATGAGTGGTCCTCACAATATTTAATCACAATCATAGAATGGAAAAATAGTAAAAAAATAAATAATATTTTGTAATGTTACTTATCCTAAGAAGTCAACTGGCATTGCCAACCGGTATGATTTTGAAGAAAATAACATGGTTCTAAAAAGGGGGGGGGGATGGTACAGTTAATCCAGATTTTATTCTAACTACCTGGAAAAAATGAGGTGGCTGAAATAAGCAAAGGCCAACTTACTTACGCAGTTATTTTTATGATACCTGAACAGGAAACAAAAATTCAATAGATTTCTTAATCTGCAAATCTGAATGACTGTAAACCAACCACTTGACTAAATCAGTACGCTCATTGTCAACAATTATTACATCTCTTTTACAAGAAATGAGACCTAGTTAGTTTCCTGGCTCTGCAAGAAGTATACATAAGCATGCTAGACAAAACTTGGCCAGCCATTTCTTCCATGCAGATTTAGCTGGCAGTTATATGACCCTCAAGCCAATGCTTCGTGCCACATTCTTTTATATACAATAGATGCCTGACTCAGGTCAGATGTTTCAGGGGCTCTTCTCAGGGAATCAAACCATCAAAACGAATAATTAAGGAGCAAAGAGGAAAAGTTCGGAAGTAACCTCTGAATACAATGGGGTAATAAAACACAATGGTGCTGATAGCCTGGGAATATGACACCCTGGCAGAAGATGGAGTCTTCTATTTTGGGAAACGGAGACTGGTCTGAACATGGCTGAGGGCATCCTGCAGCTCATTAATCTGTATGGGAATGACAGAGACAGGATGGAAGGTCTGAGAAGGCTTTCCTCCAGCCTTTTCCTTCCAGAACGCTGGTCCGGCCGCCACCACAGTTATCTCAACTCAATAAGGCTTTATTATATTTCCTCCCTTGACTTATAATTGCTGTCTTTGTATGGGCGATACTATCATAATCTTCCTTTCCTTTCAAATTTCCATAGCCTTTAAACAAGAGCTACAAAGCCCCGGTCTGTTCTGAACTCCATTATTGTGGATCCCCCCTTCTCCTGAGTCAATCAACAAATGTGAAAAAAATAGATTAGATGTATATAAAACACCCACAAAATGAAGGACTGGAGATGGGCTTAGAATCCAGAACCACCTCTTTATGAGTCACTGAATACTGCTTTTGACACTCCTGTAGATAAAAATATATATATAAAAGAGATTTGAAGAACAAAATTGTAGTTTTCAGACTGCCCAAACACCTTATTAAATAGTAACTCATAAACAGCAAGCTATGGTTAAGATTATAAAAACCATGGAAGCTGCCTTAGACTGAGCCAGGCTATCAATCCCACAGAACTGTTCTGATTGCCATTGACCGGCAATAGCTGAGTAACATTTTCCCCAAAAAGCCAGCAAAGACTAGTTTGGGGTCTTTTATTTTCCTAATAAAATCTGTATGAATATGCTACGATATCTATTCTACATGAAGAGAACCATAATAATGAACAAATGTGTGGAACAGCTATTCCTCCCAGTGCTGTGGATCACTGGCGATCTTCACAATTGGACAGCCATTTGTCTGAGATGCAATAAGGTCTTCTGTCCTGGGCAAAGGATTGGACTAGAAGAACTCCCAAATCCCTTCCAGCCCCATGATTCAAAAGCAAAGTGGGCAAGTTTGACCTGTTCACCACGCTGCAGGGGATTGACTATATGGGATGGCTGGCAGGATAAAATGGAAAAGCAAGTAGCCATATGACATCTAGAAAAGATAGTAGATGCATGTGAATGAAAACTCTGAATGGAAGGTAATGCTGGAGGAAGAGGTGGTGTAATTTGTTGTGTGCTTCCTGGAGAACTGAATGGAAAGAAATGCATAAATAAATACCTCTTGCCTATTAGGATAGGTCACAGAGCTTCTGAACAGCACCTCTGTTAATTGCATCTATAAAACCCTGGAGCAGTTTCACAGTCACTATGGCCCCATTTTACCTTCAATAACACAAATGTACAGTTGACCCCTCAATTTGGCTGAGCCTCAGGAAGCTGACTCTGCGTGCCACATAAGAGGGGGGAAAAAGTCAACTATTTCATTTATTATTGAAGAAGGAAACACACTGGTAGAGTTTTTCAGGCTTAAGTGCCAAAATTAAATGAGCTGGCTTTGGGTACAATAATATTAGAATGGCAACACAGGGGAAGAAGGGAAAAATGAATTGCCCTGAAAAAAAAACCTAAAGAAAGATTTGCTTAAAGCTTCCATGTGGTAATTTATATGTTTAAATATTTACCAGAATGGAACTAAAAATACAATTCATCATAGGCAGGTGGAATAGAGCATAGTCAGGTGATCGGGCTGTATTCCAGATGCTAAGTGCTGATGGAGAGATTCAAATACACCTTCTTTCCTTTGTGTCCTTTTTTAGGGTGATTTTACTTGAACCGGCAGTTCTTCAAAGCTCTGGTTTAACATATCTTTAACTAGAGGAGCATTTCCGTAAAAGATATCTGTCTCCTCACCCTGAGCCTATGTGCCTTGCTAGGTTTTCAGAGCCCCGATCATTAGCTCATAATGGTATTCATTTAAGTACAGTGGTCCTACTGAGAGCTTTCTGGACAGACTGAAGCCTTTGCATAATTTACCATTGTTCTTTTAACATGGTTTAAAATTCTGAAGTTTTGATGAGTACGTATGTAGAGTATTGTAGCACACATGTACCCTGTTTCCCTGAAAATAAGCTGTCCCCTGAAAATAAGCCCTCCCTGAGAATAATCCTTCCCTGAAAATATTTAACTGCATGCACAGCCAGTCCCCACCATTTCCTCTGGTTAGGATTAGGGAGTCAGAGCTGGAAATCTGGTAAGATGGCAAGAGGAGCCCCATCTTGCTCCACATGTCCCAAAACAATCATATCTCCCTGAAAATAAGGCCACTTATTTCATAGTTCAAAAAAATATAAGACAGGGTCTTATTTTCGGGAAAACATGGTAATGTGGATTCTAATATTTTCTAGCTTCTATTTAAACATGGTAAACTAGTAATTCCAGCATATACTGCCTTTTTGGGTTCTTGAAAACTTTCAAACATAGCTTCTGTACCTGCAAACATATTTTTATTAAGCATAACATCATTACTGCCTATGGAAGGGGAGCTTGCTGGCTATTTGTTTGTGCTAGTTTGTCCCATCAGAAATTGGGGTATAATCAATTGGGGTATAATTTATTCATGAATGAAGGTGAATATACATGTCCCAGGATAATGTTGCAGGATCCAATCTGAGTTGGTCACTGGGACCAGAGGTTTAATCCTCCAAGCTTTCAGACTCATTCTGGAGCCCATCTTCAGGAAACCAGTCTCTAGTAGAGTATGTCTAATTCATTCCTTTGTTGCTTTTGGGATTGGGGTATTGTTTATTTTTTATTGTTTTTGTTTAGCTGGTATGTGTAGTGAGGAAAAGTTAATAGGTATGTTTGCCGCTTTCCTTGATCAGTTGTTGCTTCTTTTCTTCAATAGTTTGTGGAATAGAGCCACAGTGGCACAGTGGTTAGAGTGCAGTACTGCAGGCTACTTCTGCTGATCACCGGCTGCCAGCAGTTTGGCAGATCAAATCTCACCAGGCTCAAGGTTGAATCAGCCTTCCATCCTTCGAGGGTGGGTAAAATGAGAAGCCAGATTGCTGGGGGCAATCGTAAACCACTTAGAAAGGGCTGTAAAGCACTATGAAGCAGTATATAAGTCTAGGTGCTATTGCTATATGGAGCTTAACTCAATGTGCGATGGAGTGTCGTGCCTCTAGGAATTATCTCAAAGTTTTGGATTGGCATGGTTGAAGATGTCTGTATCGGATTTAGCTTTCCTATGTGCTCTGGGATTAAATCATCCTCATTGGGTCTTCTGATGTTGACATTTATGGACACAGTCTCTCAGTTTTCTGTCTTTTACTATATATAATAGTTTTCACTATCTTTGTGTTGTATGCTATAGATAAACTCTAATCTGTCTTTTTTGGTCATTATGGATTTGCATTAGGATGTTTGGGGTAGATTATGTTGTTTTATGGATTAGCATAATGATTTACGTGTATATCCAGGTCATGTACTCTTCATACAAATGAGAAATGGGTATTTTGGCATTGGTTATGAATCTAGAATCCTGGTTTGTTGGTCATAGTCAGAATCTGAAAGCTAGCAATGTTGATTTAGTTAGAAGAAATAAACCACGACTTGAGACTTGTCAAAATATTAAACAGTGTAGAGTTTGATAAGCAACATTTCACATTCCCACAAGAAATGTATGTTAGTTTCACATTGCTGCAAGGAGATATAAATGGTGCATATAGGTGCATTTAGTGAGCAGGACTAGCCCATTTGTGCACAGTGTTCCTTCCAAAAATTCAGAGGAACGCTTCGTGAAAGGTGATACTTCAACCTCCTTTCAAGTAAATGAAAATATCTGGAAGTAGATGAAGGCAACATGTCTGGCGATGGAGGGTCAAATTAGAGCAATGGAAAAGCTAACATTTATATTATAAGCAGTGTTGCTGCATTATGAATAAGGTGACAAGATGCATTATTTATACATTTAATATATTGGGCTTCCTCATAAGTTATGTTTTATTTCTCTCTTTTTAAAAATGTGTTGCCGGTAGAAATGGGGGGTGGAAAGACCAAACAACTGATTAAAGTTATAAACAAATGATTGGAAACTTGGAAAGTGTCCGTCTGGAAAGGGAAATTAGAATGATGCACTGTAATCGTCATAAATGATGCACTGTTTGGAATTTGTAACCAAAGACTTTAATACTTAGCAATAATCCATTTTTTTACTGGGATTCAGATATCGTGCATCAATCTTCCAAATTCTTTGACAAAGGGAAAATATTTTTTGAATAATCACAAGCTGGAAGAAGTCTTTCAACTTTTAACCATGTCTTAACAACTTAGATCCCATAGATTTTATTGTATAATTAATGCATTGTCAAGTTCATCCAAATGCTTTTTTAAAATAGGATACACAATCACCTATGTTTGTGTAGTCTTCAAATCAGAAAAAGACTTACTTCATCTAACCAGTTTCAAAGCAATAATAATAATAACCAAATATAATCCACCACTCACAAATAGTTATTGTATTCATTTCGCCTACTTTGTTTGGAGTCTATATATAGTGAAACAATTTTCCCAATAAATCAGTAAATAATTTTCTTGATTCATTATCAGACAAATAGACATATTTTGTTTTTATGTTCATGTAGTATATGAATATAGCATGCTGGCTGGAGAATTCTGGGAGTTGGCATTCAAACATCTTAAAGGTGCCAAGTTTGAAAGACACCTCAGCAGATACAGTTTAAACAGTTATCATCAACTAATCACATATATTATAGACATAGCAAGATAAATGTATTAATAATCTTTAACTGAATTGCACTATATGAACTACAATATTTGGAAAGTAGAACTGTTGCCTACTAATGGCTTAAAGCTATGACATACCATCAACAAAGGATTCAACTTTCAGAGGCCAACTAACATTTTTTCATTGATTGACAGTTTACTACAAATTCTAAAAGAACAGCTGTATTTTCTGTATTCTAACAGAAGCTAGAAGCAAAAATACTTTGGTGCCTCAGTAGCATATTTAGTAATTCTGATATGAGCTTTCACAAAGAACTTCATATTTTAATAGATCTTACAGCTGTGAGCAAAAATGTCAAACTTTGACAAAGAATGTTGGGAAAGATTTAAAACTAATTAGACTTTAAGAATAGTGATTGGATCCTACCCTAGCTTTACAATTGGACAGGAATGTTGTATAAATTCATACAATTCAAGTAACTAAAATAACAGCAGTGTACTATTTGTTCCAGCTAGTTATGGGGTGAAAAATCCCCTACAAACTTTCCACCTTTTTTGAGGGGGGGAAAGGAGGGAGAAAGAGAGAGAGAGAGGTCACACAGGAAAATTCAAAGCTAGTAATATTGTTATTTTTCCTTTCATCTAGAACAACTTCAACTCAAAATCTACCAAATGTGGGATGATTCTTGGTCTTCTGCATTTATCAGCCAAATTCTGTGTTTTGTCTTGCCATGAAACTACCTATGTTTCCCTCTGGAATTTGTCCAGATTGTTCACAACCACAAGCTCAAACTGATAACAACACGGTTGCTAGTATCCAACTGATTGAGTTCCCTTCAAGCAATAAAATCTAGAAAATTGCATGTCTGGTGCAGTTTTCTGTCAACATTGAATAGAATTTATATGCCTCAACAATGTAAGTATTTAGTCTCCCTTTAATTTCAATATCAGCAAAAAACAAGAAATATATATATATATTTATATATATATATATTTATATGGCTCTTCGGTTATTCGGGTTTTCTCCCGCGTAGAATTGGAAGTTTCCTGG
>JANHFP010002058.1:399538-411215 GCA_032468135.1 Calamaria suluensis | reverse complement strand
TTGGGAAATGGGCGGAGTCCTTTTTTATATTTAAATTGTTAGGGTGAATTTCTATCTGTAGGGCTTCCATAATTATTTGTTGGTTATAGTTTTTAATGTTGGAAATTAGTTTAGTTTTATCAAAGTCAATTTCATGTCCTGTATTCAAATGATATATGTATATATGTATATATGTATGTATATATGTATGTATATGTATATGTATGTATGTATGTATGTATGTATGTATGTATGTATGTATGTATGTATGTATGTATACATATATATTTCCATTCCACTGCAGACTAAATAATTGGATCACAAATATCTAGTTTTTCATAAAAAACATTATTTTAAAGTACTTGTATGACTTTAGCTAGTGAGTATCTATTGGCATTCTACACTACAAACACAGAGGGAGCTTTGAAGTGCGAAGGGGGGGAAGCCCCTCTCTGTAACAGGTTGTTAAATATTGCTATTTGGGATGGAAAAGATAAATTTCAAAGTGCTAGAACAGGTCTCAGAACCCCATTAATAGAAATTAGAGGAAAATCTAATAGGAAAAGACAGAAAGAGAACATTCTTGCCATTGCTCCCTGGGGAAATGTGTAGACTGAAGGATGACACTTTATTTCTCTGAATCCCCATGAGTCCAATAGTCACAGCAGCACCCCCTGCAAATAATAATAATAATAAATACAGTATGAAGTGATTCTGGCTATTCCAGGCTTAATAAATGGGCTGGAATAGTGGCAAATTCTGATCCATGAAACATCTTTTCAATAAAAATAGATAGGGTTGTTAATAATGTTAATGGAGTATCATACAGTTTAGAGGATTATACAGCTTATCATGCAGTTTTATTATTTTTAATAAGTATTCTCCTGTATTCCTTCAGCTCCACTCACATCTAATACCCTGCAGGAACACTTTATGCCAATATTTCTCTTTAGGGTGGAGGGTAGTAAATACTTAGCTGACCCTGGAGACTTTGTGCTTTTTGTTGAACTATGGCTCCAGGCAGTTCATAAGCATAAGAGTAACCCTGAAAATGAAAGGAAGAAGCTTTTTAGACCAGCAATAATCAGCAGAAAGACTGCAATTAGAAAAGGAAAACAAAGTACCTTTCCTGTTTGCTCAACCCATTCTCCTGGTCTCATAATACATAGTTCTAAAATATGGAGGGTCCACTTAAGTAATCCCCAAAGAGAATTTTTTTATTTTCAGTAAATTTGTCTAATTATTCTTTTGATACACAGAAGTAGATCATGAGTTTGCTTCCCAAGAAAAAGTGAGCTACCTGGAAATAAAAATACTGAGCTACAAGGAAGCATGGGAGCTCCTGAAGCTCCTTACACATTTAGTTCAGGGGTGTCCAAACTTGGCAACTTAAAGACTTGTGGACTTCAACTCCCAGAATTCCTCAGCCAGCAAGTCCACAAGTCTTTAAGTTGCCAAGCTTGGACACCCCTAATTTAGTTGGTCAACACACATGAATTTTCTAGGAGAACATTGAAGGAACAGGGAGAAAGGGAAATTAGAAAAGAACATTGGAACCATGGAAAGACAAGAGGGAATTATCCTTCACAAGCCCATAGCAACTTACAATAAGTAGAGTTCCCTCATTAACAAAATGGTAGGAAAAACTAAGGCAAAAAGATCTACCTTTAAGAAAGTTTAATACTAAAACAACAGTAGCAACTGATTGTTAGATGTGCTTAGAATGATCTTTGTCAGAGGTCTGGTGGAAAATACAGATAGTCCTTGACTTACAATTATTCATTCAGTGACCTATTCAAAATTATAACAGCATTTCCACTTCCATAAATGTTGTCTGCTGCTTATAAACTCCTCCTTCGTTTTCATAATACTGTGTTAGCAAACGAATTGAAATCTCCCTTTATGTCTCCCGTTCATATGGTTGTTTTAGGGGGTACACCAGGTACCAAAATACTGGGATACTCAAGAGAATTGAAGAGAGATGACCTTTAATCTCGCTTTTTGGGACTTTCCCCCCTTCTTTTCAACTTTGGTTCACTTAAGGTGTACTTGGTTAGCAAAAGGGGGAGAGCTTGTTTCTCAGTTTTGAGCATGCAAGAAAGAAATAATCAAAAGCCCAACTGCTTTATATCACTGTGCTTTCTTTGCAGAAGTTGGTAGGAGGAAAGAGAGAGGAGAAAGAAAATTATAGAGTAGGAGAGAAATGAAATGTTTGAACAGAAAATAATTTCTCTAACTTGTAGCCTGCAGGCATAACCTGTCATAACTCTGCATGAATTAAGCAGTCAGGGAGTTCAGGTTTTCGGCAGCTTACCATAAACTAATATGTTTCATCACTTCATTTCTGGGTGACAGGCCTTTCCATGTGGTAGGAGACCCACAAGATTGCAAAGGAAAAGATGCCTTCTGATAGAGAACCACTGCATATCTTAGAGGTAAGGTCCAAAAGACACTATTAAATTCCACTAAACATTTCCTGTTTTATAAAGGCCAACTTCCAGATGTGTTCACAATGAGAATTATAGTCTTATAGGCATCAGGTTTGAGAAAACTGAATTGTAATCATCTCAAGGCCCAGATTTAAGGAAACCCTGACCAAAATGTCCTTGTTTACAGTCTATTTGGGGGGTTAAAGATACGACAGAAAGAGGAACTGGGGCATAACATACAGTTCACTTTTTTTTGAACAGAACTATTTTAACAAATTTAGAAAAGTCCTAGACAGGATTCCCTGGGCAGAAATCCTGATATCAAAGAGATTGGTGCAAGTTGGGAACTTCACAATAAGATGAGATACTTGAAGTATAATTATACAATATTTTAAAGAGAAAAAAAAATCTGAGGAATTTTGTAAATATCCTTAAGATCATGACCACCTCAAAGCATTCAATAAAATATCCCATATAAATGAAGAAGAGAAAAATGTCTAGCTACCATTCGGACAGAGCTAACTCCACAATCATACCCAATGAATTTACATAACCAATTGCATATTAAGTTAGAAATGAATGTCATCTCTTTTGATGTTGTTGCCTTATATGTAAGTTTTGATATAGTGTATCATCTATCATATTTAAATATTTGTTTTTTAAATGTTATTACTTAATAAAAATATTTTTAAAAAGATTAAAGCATTATAGGCAAAAATGGGTTTTCCGTGGACACTGCATTTAAAACAAATGTGGCTTTTATTTCTATGCATTTTTTTTAAATATAAAAACTTGTGATTGATATAAAAAAAAGAAATAAATAAATGTAGTCCTATATTTTTGATATATTTATAAATGACTTGTATGAGGAATTAGAAAATGCAATTTTAAGATTTGCATACAACACACCAAAATTATAACAGCCAGTTGTGGACACCAGGTTTTAGGAAGAAAATTTTAAAAACTGTCCGGAGGCAGCAGCCATGATAATAAGGGCTCTGGAAGGAAGTTAATAAATTTTAACTAATAGTTGGAGATGCTAAGTATGCATGGAGAATAGAAACCTGTGGAAAGGCTTATTCATTCTTTTCAAGTAATTGAAAGGCTACGGGGCAGAACTGTTCAGAGTTTTTTTTTCCAGAGAACAGGACAAGAAATGAAGTGTTTATATTACAAAGAGATGGATTTGGGGTGAATATCGGAAAATAAATCCTAAACAAATAATCATTCAACATATTTCCTCAGGGAGTAATAGAAACTCCTTGCTGGCTCTCACGGCGACGAGAAAAACCAACACCACACCGCCAAGCAAAACGATGGTCTTTTATTCTCGAAATACAGGTGAGTGACTTCAGCAAAATTGAGAGGAAAGACAGCACTAGCATCCCTTCATTGGGGATGGCTTAAATACAACCGCCCACCCAAGACATCCAATCCCCTTCAGCCATGTCACCTCCAACCATTAACAGAAACAGATAACCACGACGCAATTACCAACCGTGAGGCCCTTGGCGAAGCGATCACCAGCACCACACCCATCCCGTGAACCCACACCCCTCACCCATTGAAGAATCGTAGATCCCCACAACTGCATCATCCCATCAGTCAAGCCATGATTACTTCTATCCATCATCATGTCGGGCACAGGGATCCCGACACTCCTTGACTGGAGTTGTTTAATAGAGCCTGAATGACCACCTATAGGAATACCATCAGTAGTGGGCTTCAAAACCCATCACTAAAGGTTTGCTTGCGGGCATGCAGGCACAATGCTTCTGTGCATGTGCAAAAGCATCTGGGCAGGTGCACGGAGCTTCCTGCCACTGCTGCTACCAGTTCACCTGATCTGTGGAGAACCGGTAGCAACCTACCACTGGATACCATACTTGTGGATTCCTGCTGCGGTCTTTTATTATCACTGTTTGATTGCTTACTCCATGGGAAGTAAGACCCATTCCTTTGGCCCAGGTGCCTGATAGACCTATTCAATCTTAGAGGGAATGTGAGGTTGTAACTGGTTGGTACAATTAGTGCCCTGATCAGTGTTTGGAAAGAGAGGGTGACAATAGTTTTAGATAATGGATTCCTGGGAACCTAGTTGTCAGATAGCAACTAGAGAAAGAGTTCTTTTTTACTACAGTAATTCGATAGTAAATTACTACAGTAATTCTGGAGGAAGGTGAAACTGAATGAAACATAGGCAAGAGCTTTTATTAAGGATTATCTTGTGCGTATAAGCAAGGCAAATATTAACTATTATCTCATTCTTCTCGCATCTACAGATTGCCAACTGGCAACCCCATTTCAGCTGACCAAGTCCATCTTGAGGAGACAGGGACCTGAGGGACATCTTCAAAGCTATTATGAGGACTATTTAAAGCATTTGACAGATAAAGTCATTCTGATTGTCAACTAAAACTCTTCATGGCAGCCAGCTAATTAACTGCAGTTATTTCTAAACATTTCACAAAATCCAACGAAGCAGGCATATTCCCTTCATTAAACAATGTCATTTGGTGAGACCTCAGAGATGTGCCTTTTCTGTCATTCAGGGGTGAAATGCTACCGGTTCGGACCAGTTCAGTAGAACCAGTAGCAGAGATAGGGGCTGGTTCACAGAACTGATAGTAATCACTGGCTGGCCATGCCCCCAAACCAATCCGCGGCCCTGCCATGCTTGCCTGCCTTCTGCACTGCCTTTTTCTGCAGCATTCCCCTCCGCTCTTTGGATCGCCCTACAGGGGAGGTCTGCCTTTGCAGAAACCAGGCAGTGGGGGAGATGCACAGCCCTTCAGACTGGAGAGTGGTGCAAGAGAATGCTCTGAAATTAGCTTGGGCAGAATGACAAGAGTGAGTGAGATGCATGATGTCAACTTGGCGATGCCCACCACACTCAAGCTACGTCCACAGAACTGGTGGCAACAATTTTTAGATTTCACCCCTGCTGTCATTGCATCTGCCTGGAACACATGGACTTGACACTACCAGTCTTCTGTAAGGTATTGTTTTTCACTCAGGCATTGGGTCATGGTGTACGTTTAAGTCAGGAATGTCCAAACTGGACAAATTTAAAACTTGTGGACTTCAACTACCAGAAAGCTGGTTGAGAAATTCTGGAAGTCCACAAGTCTTAAAGTTTCCAAGTTTGGATACCGCTGATTTAAGTGATCTGTTTGTCATGGATATATAAACTGGCTCAGGTGTAATATATTTTAATTTTTGTTTTGATTATTTTGCTTCTGTTCTTAATTAGTTAACAGCTGCCCAGAGTCATATAGTAAGTAGGTAGGTAGCCAAAATGAACAAATAAATAAGTAAATTCCTGCAGTGGAAATTACCTTAGATAATCTCCAAACTTGTTTTCAATCCTTATATTCTAAATTACCTGGAATGGAAAACAATGAACAGCAGTTGCCGTTCAATGTCTACCACTGCCTGATTTAAATTGCAGTTAAGCTGAGCTTGTCAATCAGAAGGTCGGCAGTTCAGCGGTTCAAATCCCTAGTGCTGCAAAATTGGGTGAGCTCCCATTACTTGTCCCAGCTTCTGCCAACCTAGCAGTTCAAAAGCATGTAAAAAATGCAAGCAGAAAAATAGGGACCACCTTTGGTGGGAAAGTAACAGTATTCTGTGCACCTTTGGCATTTAGTCATGCTGACCACATGACCCCGGACACGTCTTCAGACAGTGCTGGCTCTTCAGCTTTGAAATGGAGATGAGCACTGCCCCCTAGAGTCAGGAACAACTAGCACATATGTGGAAGGGGAACACTTAACCTTTTTATTTTCACTTAAAGCAAAGTTGTAGTTCCTCTAATATATTTACTTTCACATTTTTCTACAACTTCACCCATTACTAGATAAATTAATTTTTCTTCCTGTTTGTCTAACTAAATACATTTTCAAAATGCCATGTTTCCTTTTTTCTAAGTAAAAGGTACATAGCACTAATCAAAGTGAGATCTATGTGTTTCTCAAGAAAAGATAGAGTAGGCAATTCAGGATGTCACATTTCAAGCCTCCCTGGACCTGTAAAGAGATTGCCACTGAGACCTCTCCATACCCTTCAGCATCCTTCGATCATAAGAGTTTGGAAATGCTGGAAACCCAAGACAGCAAAAGGTCTTGTAAAACTGATGTGTATCAAGAGCTCAAGGTAGCTGTTCAGATTTATGTGCTGCCCATAACAAAATATCAGGTTGATATCCTAGAGTTATAAATAGCTGTTAAGTCCAATGGACGTCTAGCTTGATTTCAGATGTAGCGCCTTTGCCTCAATGTGCCTCACTGAGAATCCACAGGCGCATAGCAAAAAGTATATCTCTGAAATTCAGGAAATTATAAAATAAGGGAGATAACTACCCTATTTTCATTAAAATAAGACATCTCCTGATAATAAACCAAATCAGGCTTTTGAGCACAGATGCTAAAATAAGCCTGCCCCTGAAAATAAGCCCTCCCCAAAAATATTTAAATGCATATGCAGCCAGTCCCCAACATTTCCTCTGGTTAGGGTTAGGGAGACAGAGCTGGAAATCAGGTAAGATGGCAAGAGGAGCCCCATCTTGCTCCACACAACCCAAAATAATAAGACCTTGGGGTTCAAAAAATATAAGGCAAGGTCTTATTTTCGGGAAAACACTGTACTTTATTTGCCACAAGATTTTTGGAAGGAAAAATAATAATAATCCCCTTGGGAACTATTTACCTGATTTCTTAAATGAGCAACTGTTGAAAAGGTTGGTGATAGTTTATACCAAGGGCTGGCCTTTTGATGTTACTAAAACTGAAAGTAGAGTACCAATACCAAAATTAAGAGAAAGCATTGTTTTCTCTGTGATAGGACCAGGGGTGGGCTTCAAAAATTTTAGTAAAGGGTTCTTTGCCTGGTTGCTGGGTGGGCATTGCCATGGTGGGCATGGCGTAGTTGCCCTCTTGTACCACAGAAGAGCGTTTTTGTCATCCCTGGGCTCCAGAGACTTATATTGAGCCTCCAGGATAGCAAAAATTGCCTCCCCAGGCTCTGGAGTTCCTCTGGAAGCCAAAAATGGGCCCATTTCTGGACTTCCAAAACTTCTGGTAGGCCCATTTTTCACCCTCCCCAACCTTCCATGCACACCCTGCACTTATCTGCATCTAAAATAGGCCATGTGGTGACTCCTGGATGGGCAAGGCCAGCCAGGAGTGGGAGTTGGGGTTTCTCTGAACTGCACAGAACCTTAGCTAGAGGTTCTCCCGAACCCCTGTGAACCCCCCACAGCCCACCCCTAGATAAGACCCTTTTATCCATATTCTCTTTTGGGAACAACGAGCTGCAGAGAACAGACACCTCATTCTTAGAAGAATTTCATCCTTGAACTTTTTAATTTCCAAGGGCCATTTGAACCTAATCTAGACCCTAAATTTGTCCCTATCTGTCAGGCAATGGATTCTCTTATTTCACAGCAGAAATGCTCATTCTATGCCTCATTCTCTTACTATGTCCCGCAAAGAAAGATTTATTTCATTTAAACTACAGATAAATAAAATTAGAGACGGCTTGTAGGCATCCTAGGCAGCAAATGAACCTAATATATGGAGTCCTGTTCAACTGGGTTGCCACTCAGCCAATGTATCAGAAATAGTACCCCAAATATAATTTTCAATGCCAAGATTACCTAATCTCTGGGAGCTGTGATTTTTTTTAAAAAAAAGATGAAATGTCTTTGATCATAGAGAGATTGTCTGCCTTCTTTCATCCATTCTTTGCCATCTGCGAAGAGGAATCAGTATTTCCAAAGAAGAATGTCTTGCTGCAAGGCAAGTGTTAACCCTAGCACCTTTTTTTTTTAGAAATGTATCACTGCTTGTGACTAATACAAATTAAGCAATTTGCACCGGTCTGTTGTTTTTTTTTTATCACATGCAATGCTCTCCATTTAGGAGTTTAGCCCTAATTTAAAAAGGAACAGACCAAACACCCTACGCAGAAGCCATTTCCATAGCCTTGCTATATTTTTTACTATCAGTACATTTCTAAGGCTAGGAAATTACAATAACATGTGGTGCGTGCTTATTGAATCCTTCACATCAATGTCCAGCTTCCTTTCTTTGTCCCAAATGCAGCGACAAAATGCCCGGGATGTGACCTGCTCATTGATGGTGGCTTTCCCCCAAAGCACTCCATCTGACCTCAGCATAATGAAGAGAATTAATATGGCAAAGCCACTAACACGGCACCACTTCCCAGCAGCACCGCTACAGCCTCTAATTGATTAGTCCATAAAAAACCTGTGCACTAAATTGAAAGGAGCTGCACTAATTCTCTTTTATGTTAAATTTCTGTCTCTCTCGTTTATCGAATTCTTTGTCCAATGCCCCCTTTTTGCAGCCTATTGTGGGCTTGCTGTGGGCCTGTTTTCCTCTTGGCCAGATTAAGTACCTAATCAAAATCTTGTCTCCTTTAATGGCATAAAATTGAAAGATAGATATTGCACTTTACACAGCTGATTAAACACTGGAATGTGGCTAAATGCTTTACAGGGCTTGTTACATTAACTAACTCTGTCATCTGCCAGCTATCTTATAATTGCATATGCTCATGTTCCTCCTGGTGAAGCCAAGGTAAGAATGCTATTTCCCCACTGCTTCCTTTTTTTTAATTCTTCTCCCTCTTCCATGATCACCAAGGAAGTAAGGTGTCAAAGAGTACCTAAAATCTCCCCCATTTGTATTGGATGTTGTTAGATGCAAAAGACCAGTTTTTAAAACTGCAGAAACCTCTACCTCTTAATTCTGGCCAAGAAAACAATGAAGTACCTAAATGATCCAAATGATATTTTTTTAAAAAAGTAAGACCTGTTGTAACTGTGGATGGACTGTTAGGACATAACCAAGATATTTGTGCTTTGGGAAGAACCTTTCAAACTGCAGATTGGATCCCTTTCTTGAATGATCAGAGTATTAAAAGTAAGCTTTCCAGCAAGTCAGAACTAACATAGTCAGTGGTGGGATTCAAACAATTTAACAACTGGTTCTCTGCCCTAATGACCGTCTGGGTAGGTATGTCCAGGTGTTCATTGACTGGGAGGGCATGGCCAACTCAATGTCACTCACATCGAGGGGTGCCTTGCCTCGCCCAGCCTCCTCACCATCTCCAGCCTGGCCCTGCCTCGCCCCTCTCCTCGCCCCCACTCCTTTTCATGGCCAGCCGCTTGCCTCTCTGTCTGGCTGCTCACCTCAAAGCTAACCAGGTGAGCGGATGGGCGGCAAGATGAGGAAGGGCTGGGAGGAGAGGAGCAAGAAGAGGCGGAGCTGGGTATAGCAAGGCACACTTTTCTGCTGGTTCACCGAACTGCACAAAAAGTTATATACCAGTTCTACCGAACTGGTGCAAACCGCCTGAATCCCACCACTGAACATAGTACAGTAACATTTTGTCCTAGTGTTATTGGGTTTTTTAAAAAAAATCTTTGTTGTATTCAGAATTTAAGAACGAATGAGTGCTTCAAAAGTATATTGTCTAAAATGGTACAGTGTTTTCTCAGCAAAGACTACCTTCCAGTAAATCTGTTTAAATGCATACATTATTCTTTCTACTCCACTGATGAAATAGCAAGTAAAATACCTGCTATTTTCTCCACCCTTTTTATCTGCCCCCTCCCATTGCCTTATAATCCAGACATGGATCATGGGTTCCTGTTAAGTTACACATACACAAAGACACACACACCCTTCCAGCCTTTAAAAGAATAAGAACCAGTTAGTGGCCTAGAAAAGATAGACCGTCTCCTGCAGTGTATCTCTAAGCATTTCAATCCAATCTGCTTTCAAAAAATGTATCTGTGTCCTATTTACAATATATAGGCACTCTACAGAGAGATATAGCAGTAGTAACAGCACCTAGACTTATATACTGATTCAGAGTATTTTACAGCCCTCTCTAAGTGGTTTGCAGCATATTGCCCTCAACAATTTGGGCCCTCATTTTACCGACATCAGAACGATGGAAGGCTGAATCAATTTTGAGCTGGTGGGAAATGAACTGCTGGCAGTCAGCAGAATTATCCTGCAATACTGCATTCTAACCACTGCATGACCACAGCTCATGATAGAGCTCATTTATATTTTGGTTGTGGTGAATCCAGTCTCTGCTTGGTGGATCTTCATGAATCCTTGAATCCAGGCAGATATGCCAATAAATGTTGGTCCTTTGCTGATAAGGAGGTGGGAATGGAAGATATTTGAGCTTCTTGTACATCATTGGAGAAGGATAAGCTATAAAATAAAGTTGTCCTTATAACTGCTGTAAAGAATATTGGAAGCCATTTCTTTATATCTTTCTTCTTTATTTTTCTAATTTTCTTCATTTTTTTCTTCTTTTGCAACTTTTGTATTTTTCTTTTATTACTTTCTCCTTTTTCTCCTTACTTTGTATTAGTTTGATAAGTAGAAGATAAAAACTGTCTTTGTTTTAATCTTATTTAAAGGATTAAGTAAACATTATGGGCAAAAGAAAAAGGGAGAAGGATGAGCCAGATGTTGGACTGGGTAAAGAAGGCTTATAAACTCCTAACATTAGGTGGCAAGATCAAAGAGAATTTTCAAGGGAAGAAGTTCAGTAATGGAATTCAGGTTGGCATATAAAACTGGTTTACAATGAATTAGATAACTTTAGTTGCTTGGCTGCTGGAGATGCACTATTGGAGTGATGCATCCTACTCAGAGTAACATTGGCTGCTAAACATAAAAATGGACTGAGTATTTGACACTGATTAAGATTTATGGAATGGTGGGTGAGACCTGGTCAAGGCTCACCCCAAGATTTCAGAGCATGTCAAAGGAACAGTATTGTCAGACACAAAATAGTGTTAACATTTGCCTATTTAAAAAGTATTCCAATATTTGAGAGCCTACCATGAAGAAGAGGGGAGTCAATCTATTTTCCAAAGCACCAGAAGGCAAGACAGGAAACAGTGGATGGAAATTAATTAAGGAGAAAACCAATCTAGAAGTAAGGAGAAATGTCCTAACAGTGAGAACAATTAACCAGTAAAACAACCTGCCTTTAGAAGTTGTGGGTGACTGGAGGCTTTTAAGAAGAGTCTGGACATCCACTTTTTTACTTTATTTATTTTGTTGATTACATATTAGGTAATGTATATAATTATAAGCATGAATTGAATATAAAAATGAATACAAATAAAGACAACATTAGGACAGGAACAGTAGGCACGCTGGTGCTCTTATGCACGCCCCTTAGAGACCTCTTAGGAATGGGGTGAGGTCAAC
>JANHFP010002058.1:313887-327619 GCA_032468135.1 Calamaria suluensis | reverse complement strand
TGAAAACAGGTATTTAAAACTTTGGCTCTTTCCTTATATTGTTAATTGATACAAGTCCTTGATTTACAATCATTTGTTTAAGGACCTATTGAAGTTGCAATGGTACCAAAAAAAAGTGAGTTAAAACCACTCCTTGCACTTACAACTGTCACAATTTTGGGAGGGTCACACTATCAAACTTTGGGTGCCCAGTCATGGCAAGTAGTTGCAGCATCTCGGGGTTATTTATGATCAGCCCAGTTGGCTTTTGACAAGCAAAGTGGTGGGGAAGCTGGATTTGCTTAACAACTGCAAGATTCTTTTATTATTATTGTTATTGTTGTTATTGTTATTATTATTAAAAAGTTTTTTTTATTTATAATACAGATTGAAAACATTGGACATGGTGTGACGTATCTGGTTTGGAGGCTTCTGACAACTTTTACAACTTTTAATCAATATAATTCTTAATCTCTATTTAGATTTATGCTATTTGTTACATTTACATTACAAACACTTAATTTGTGCATTTAACACAATTACACCAATAACGAATTTATTCTATTCTATTACAAAAAATTAGATAATATCTCCTATACATTCTACTTTTCAATATTCTTTCATATCAGCATTTCTCCTCCTATCCAGCCAAAAGTAAAATTTGTTCCAGATTTCATGGAACTCTGATTCCCTCTTATCTTTGAGTTCCATAGTTAACCTATCCATATCTACACAGATTAAAATTTTGGCTAATATTTCTTCCTCTACGGAGGTGTCTTTGTTTTTCCATTTTTGCACAAAGTTTAGTCCTGCTGCTGTCAGGTTTTGTAATATCAAGTATAGTGTACCTTTATCATTAACTACTTTTTGTGATGTCCAATAGTTCTATGCTTTGCGCTGTCATCTCCTCCAGGCATTGTTTTATTTGGTGCCAAAATTTTATAGCCTTTTTTATATATTTGCATACCTTGACTTAGTTTAGGATTTTAGCAATTTTCTCCAATCCCCGAGGATCCTTGACAAATGTCTAACTTAGGTGGATTGCCAGGCCAATGATAAAAGCATGTTCCCTACTTGATGATAATCTTTTGACTCTGTTTGAAACTGAATTTTGATTATTTTTCCTCTAGTAGCTATAAAGGATGAACTTAAGACATAATTTCCATAAACAGCATTTATAATTTCCACTTGTCCTAGCTCATGATTTGCAGGTGATATTTCTGCAAAACTTCACCCACAGAAAAGGGCCAGTCTTATATGAGACTCTCTTAGGCTGAAGACAAAATAGGTTTTGTTTTGTTTTTTTTAAAAGTCCACCATTCTTCCCATTTGGCAGTTAACTTGCTGCTAACATTTTACATAATCAAAAAGCAGTCATATTTTCTATGCCTACTCATGATATCTCTCTTGGCAGATGGCAAAACTCCCTTGCCCTGGGAGCTTTTTGAATGGGAAATGAATTTAAAGGTATGAAGAAAAATATACGAAAAGAATGTGGGTGTACATATGGAATGAGGAGGGCCTGACAATTCATAAAGCAGATTTGTTCAGCTCTGCGTATTACCATAAACACTGTCTCTATTTAGCTCAAGTGACTATTTTTCAAAGCAGGCATCGTTTTAAAGGAAGTGCTTTGAAGGGAGAGGAAAACAGGATTTCTTAAAAATTAGGCAGAAAAACATTGCAGCAGCTGCCAATCTTAAAAAGAAAAAAACCCCACTTCTTGTGTGAGCTTGAAGGGAGAATTCATCTTCAGGGGAATCAGACAACTGTACTCCTTTTGAGTAAAAGTGCCGGAAGTTAATAATAATAATAATAATAAAATCTGCATGTTAATTGGGATTCATTTTTATGATGCTGACATGATCAGTTATTGGTTGAAAAGTGAATATCTATATATGAGAATCTTCCAAGGACCATATGATCTTTGCTTATCTGCACATGGTGGTTGGATGGAGTCCAACCACCATATGCAAGATGGCTGGATGGAGTCACTGAAGCAGTAGGCGTGAGCTTGGGTGGACTCCAGAGAATGGTGGAGGACAGGAAGGCCTGGAGGAACATTGTCTATGGGGTCACGATGGGTCGGACACAACTTCACAACTAACAACAACAACAAAATTCCTAGACTAGCTTTCTTGTTTTGGATACCTGGCAGCTTGCACATGTTGAGTCAGCTTGAAACAGCTAGCAATCTAGATAAAGGCCATAACAGCTGCTCTTCTTAATAATTTGACTCTTGACACAAAGGGTAGCTGCTCCATCAGCTTCTCTTCTGAAGGCCGCTGGGTCTCCCAAATGGAAGCGGACCAAAATGGTTCACAGCTCCTCAGCAGCCTTGTGATAAGCGCCTTTTGTTCAAAGCTCAGAGCTGTTAATTAAAGACTGGTGATTAATGATTAAGCTCATTGTGATTTCTAACTCAGACTCAAATAGTCCTACTGTTGCTGACTTTGCTCAAGACTTCAGGGTTGAATTCTGCTGCACACACAACTATTTATGTATAAGTCCATCAGAATTATCTTAAAAAGAAAAGGTGTCTCTTTGACATAAGGGAAGAGAAAAATTACTCTGGATCTGAAACTATAGAGGTCATCTCTTCAAAGTAATAAGCTATCATAAACCTATCTAAATCAAGGCTCAATTTTATTTACAAACCATTTACACACCAGATCTTTTAGTGGCGATAATTAAATTGTCAAGGGAGGGAAAATAGTATAAGTTTCATCTTAAAGAGAGCAAGTGAAGAAGTAATCAGCCAGATCAAGACACTTTGCTGCTTCAGGACAAATTAGTTCTTTAGGCTGGGACATCTGGTAACAGTGGAGGCCACCTTAAATGGCTTTAAATGCCAGAAATAGAGCAATGATGTGTCCCACAGTTTTGTGGAATCCAGATTTTGTTTTCATTTTTCCATTTCTCAGAGAATGCACTTGCTTTTTCAAACTGTATTAAGTTTATATTGCACTATTATATATTTTACACTTCCAAATGTATGGAAACTGCATTGATTAAAAATCTGAAATTTGGCATCTTGGAGGAGTTAATTCTGAATCTAATACAGGTACTCCTTGACGTATGATCAGTTGTTTAGCAACCTACTGAAGTTATGGATTCCCCTAAAATTATTGTGGGGATAGGCAGCTGGTGCCCCAGCTCATTATCCTCCCAGCTCCTAGAAATATAAAAATCAGAATATGATGTTGAACTTTAACTAAGGAAATTTCAGTTAAGTTAGAACTTCAAGTTCAAGTTAGAGCCTGTTGTGACTTTGGTCCTGCAACATGTTTTGGCTCCACTTGCTTCACAGGATTGTTCTAGGAATAAAATGAGATATCCTCATGTACAGTATGTCACCTTAATTTCTGAGAAAAAAAATTGTGACATAAAGGAAATAAAATAAAAATCCATTTAAAAGAGTACAGTAGTAAACAGCAAGAACCAAAATAACCAAGCTAGTGGTAATAGCAATAGCACTTATATAGTCTTATATACATCCCTCTCTAAATGATTTACATAGTCAACATATTGCCCCAAACTGTCTGGGTCCTCATTTTAATGATCCGGAAGGATGGAAGGTTGAGTCAACCCTAAGTAAACCATGAGCCGCTCAGATTCAAACTCCTGGAGTGAGCAATGAGTTAGCTTGTAATATTGCTTTCCAACTACTGTGCCATCACAGATCTAATACCACCGTGATTGCATGCATGTGACCTTGACATATGTACAAAAAGGACAGGACTACAATTGTTCTGCTCTGTCTGCCATTTTGCCTGTTTTGACCTTCTGCATACACAGCTAGTAGTAAGTTACTCCCTTAAACCTCTGATGGCCGTAATGCATCTACTTTTTTCTGTTTAAAATGCTTTCACACACACCTCTGCAAAAGAATAACAGACTCAGAAATAATGACTCTGCCAGTTGTTTAGTTTTCCACCCAAATTGATAACTCCTCTATAACCCAATTAAGGGTGATGTATGAAGTGAGCCAAGATCTAATGTGTAACTCTCAGGTTTTCAATATTCAGAATTACTTCTGTTATTCCAAAGCAAACATCACAACACTGTTTTTCCTCTCTTAAAGCCCTCATGTTGTGCTGACCTTCCATTTCACCAAGGACTCGGAATATACAAATAAATGAACATCCTGCTGTACTGATGCTACGTTTGTTTCCTAATATATCAGGGATAAGGATGAAGAGTTTCTGAATCGGAACATCTGCCATCAATGTAGATCTCCTTCAGGCAAGTCCCACAGGGTAACACTTGCCACAGGCAAATTTTGAAAGAAGCTGCCATTTTAATTTGCCGCAAAACCACAAAATAGGAAGTCTTCAAGAGAATTATGGCAAATTTAAGCCATGTTACCCACCCTTACTTAAACCTGTCAAGAAACATCAAACTAGGAGGGGGTTTGTCAAAGTTAAAGACAATCCTGTGAAACGGTAGAGATTTTTTTTTCCTGAAAACAGCCTTTTTTCTTAACTTTTTTTCCACTGGAGCAAATAAATTTAATTCTAAACAAACTATTATGTTCATTTCTTTATTGGGCAATAAAGAAATGTGAGGAATCACTCTTATTTATTTTCTCTTGCGGAAAAGGGGAAACCTTGAAAAATCAGTGGGGAATTTCACAAACAAAATGGCAACGCTAACCCTTCTCAAATGAAGCTGTTTCCAGAATGAGACCAAGCCTTTAACAGATAGAAATGTGTGCAAATGAAACAATAATCTCCCAAATATGCATTAACAATAAATCAGAAAGGATAATAATCTATAATAAAACATTACCTCCAGGAAACAGAAAACAAAAAAGTTATTAAGACTCCATCAGATGCTCTGCAGTTCCCCATTCTACTAACCTAGAGTTTTGATAGTAATAAAAGCAGCTTCTTAATGTTTCTCCTTCTCAAATGCATAATTTAGTATTCTTAAGAAAAAAAGGAGGGGCAGTATAGTATTTTCATAAAGGACTATGAAGTTGTCCAATTTTCCAGACCTGCAGGATGACAGCCTCTGAGTGCTGTATAGTAGAAGTCTGTTTATGCATTATGAATACATAGAGATTTTGCAATTCAAAGTGACAGAATTTGGCTTTTGCATTGCCTGGCATTACTAGATTATATTGCAGCAACTACAGAATCGCTAGAGACTGAGCAGGGATGCCTTGGGACATATAGTGGAAAAATCACCTGCCTGAGACCTAATGGCCTTAGCCCAAGACATGCTGTGCCAGCTAATAAATATTTTGGAGAAGGTTATGATGTCTCCTGTTGCCCTAGCTTGAAATCAAAAGCAAACAAAAAAGTTGTGCTGCTATTGCAGTCAGTATCTGGGCTGTGGGAAAGGGGGAGGCGTTGTCATCTTATACATAAACAAACCAACAGAAAGAAAGATTCTATATGTAGAAATAAGTAAGGGAGGAGAAACTGTTCTCAAAATGCCAAGATGATCTATTTCTCCTTTGTGATTTATTTCTGCCCAGTGCTCATTGGAACAAAGATTCCTTATTCAGAAGCAATTTGCTGTGCTTATAAGCAACCTACAAAAGTGAAGCCCCATGGTGTTCTCATTTAGTAAACCAATAAGTTATCCATAAGAGTAAACAGATCCTGAAAAAGAGGGTTCTGCTCCAAAATACATTGGAGAAATACCCATCTTTGTGTAATATCAAACCGTATTAAGCTTTGCCAGTGTGGTAGAATTACAGAGCTTTGCCATAACTTACCTTTAATATGTGGGTAGAGATGAAAAGAAAACCATGTGGCTCTTTCTTAACTTTCCAAATCAGTGTGGAATTGCATAAAAGGTTTTCGTAACAGCCGAATGTCTAAGAGAGCAAAAATTCAGATTCAGGCAATTCTGTCTCAAAACCCCTCTCAGTTAGGAATGCATGCCCCAAGTTAACCTTGGACCAGCTTCAAGTGCATACTGTATTAAATTGTTGTATGGTCTCTATTAAGGGATGCAGTAGCTCAGCGGGTAAGGCTGCTGAGCTTGTCGATAGGAACATTGGCAGTTCAGCAGTTCAAATCCCTAGTGCCACGTAATGGGGTGAGCGCCCATTGGGGTGACTTGTCCCAGCTTCTGCCAACCTAGCAGTTTCGAAAGCACGTAAAAATGCAAGTAGAAAAAATAGGAACAACCTTTGATGGGAAGGTAACATTCTCCCATGCACTTTTGGCGTTTAGTCATGCCGGCCACATGACCATGGAGACCTCTTCAGGGCTGACTCTTTGGCTTTGAAATGGAGATGAACACCACCCCCTAGAGTCGGAAATGACTAGCACATAAGTGCGAGGGAAACCTTTACCTTTTTATGATTTCTATTCTAAAAAAAAAAAGTATGGTCACTATATTTTTAAAAAGTGAAGTAAATGGATTAGAATTCCAGAAATAAATTTGGGAGGTGGGTGCTGCAACAATTTGCAATATTGTTCCAATATCTATGCTTTCACTATGTTTTGGCAGCAGGCTAAAAACCATTTCCTAATATCTCTATAGTAATAATGCAACATTAACAATGTGATATTATATTAAAAGAAAAAAGAAAGGGGAAAGGCCAACAAACTTACATCATTTAAAAATTTACCCAAACAAAATTTTAAAAATTGCACAAAAGCCCCTTTAGCTCTTTGGGAGGGTGAGAGTTTAAATTGTTTTAATAACCTACAGTATAGTACTGTATTTCATATAACTTATTCATGCGAATAATATGTACCTTTATCCTGCCAGTAACATAGTTCTTGATGTCTTCATACATTACATATAGAGAAGCCAGAACTAAAAAGAACACATTCATCATTTACATGTAATCAGCAATCTAAAGTAATATTAACAATCCTGTAGATTTCAAACAATGGCAAATAATATTCAACTCCTTAACGTCATTTCCAGTAGGAAGCAACCAGAACATACTAAATAGTTTTGAGTTGTGCAGTATTCACAAATCAATATTTAATTGTATTTTAATTAAGATCAAAAGCAACTAGGCTTACAGTATTAAAATAAATTTCCATTAATAATGATTTGTGTTAAAAAAAAGTCTATCTGTTAGCCTTCAAGTTATAGTTCAGAAACCAAAATTCTAAAGCTCATTCAAATTTCTGTAGAATCAGGAAGACAGTTTTCAAATAAAGCTCAGAGAAGAGCTTAATTATAACAGTGATTTTCCAACCCACATTAAATAGGAAAAATAAGGAAAAATTAAAGGGATAGTAATTTTTTTTAAAGCATAATCAGTTTTGGAATGCAATTCATTTTAATTATTTTTACCTTATCCTAAATACTTCCTAAATGAAATCTCAATATCTGTCTGCAACTTGTTTTATTGTGTTTAAGTAAAATTCTAATTTGGTTGTTGAGAAAGCATCATATCAAACAACAGGGTAGGGAACAGGATGCAATGTGAAACTCAAATTCCTAAATATGATGAAAAAATATACTGACAAAAAATGGCTTTTATTTGATTTATACCAATTGATTGAATAACTAGGTAGGCTATCAAATGTGTATATTAGGGAAAGAAATTAAGAATGATTTCTGATTTCTGATGTCTGATTTATCCATAAAACATAACATATATTTCCCCCATTATAATCCCTTTAATGTTTTCAAATGGTGCAGGACCAAATTAAAAAGAAATGAAATACGGGGACCTCTTTGATATTTAATTTTTATATTGTTAGTGATTGAGTGACAGAATGAAACTAATCGAATATAGCAAAGCTCAATGTGTACAAATATGACTAAGATTTTTCGCAGGATAAAAAAAAGTAATAGCTGTTCAATGTTGTCTATTTTTGAGCCAAATCAATTTCATACATTAGATTTTATAAATAATAAAAATACATTAATGATATAACAATAAGAAAATATGAACATTACTTTTGAGTTAACCAGAGCAGGATGCACAGTTGTCAGGACAAAGTGAAAATCATGCAACATGTTATCTGCAAAAATGTTAACAATTTCATTCAGCAGGGCAACAGGTCTTTATTTGAAACATACAATAGGATTCTTACTAACTGAAAAGAGACTGTAATATTAGCATCATTGGAAGTAGGGGGTATTTGAAAAAACAGAACAACAAAATAACAGAGTTGGAATGGACCTTGGAGGTCTTGGGTTCCAACTCCTGCACAAACAGGAGAGCCTATACCATTCCAGACAAGTGGCCCTCCAGTCTCTTCTTAAAACCTTCCACTGATGGACCACCCACAACCTCTGAAAAAAAGTCATTCTACTGGTTGATTGTTCTCACTGTTAGGAAGTTTCTCCTTAGTTTTAGGTTGCTTCTCCCCTTGATTAGTTTCCCTCCATTGCTTCTTGTCTTGCCTTCTGGTGCATTGGAGATTAGGTTAACCCAGTGGTGAAATCTGAACTGGTTTGCTGAACTGGTTCATTGGCTGCACATGCACACCAGACACTAAATGTGCACAGTGTGCCCATGTGCAGTTCACACCAAGCACGCACCAAACCGCACACCAAAAGGAGCCTTGGTATGGTAAGTAGTAAAAAAAAAAAGCTACCGCTTCTCTGAACCTGTATTTCCGACAATCACCAGTGCCACAGAGTTTAGCTTTGCTAGAAAGCAAGATTTTCTGCTTTCTAGCAAAGCTAAACAGCACAGGACGGCTGATTCCCCACCCCCGCTGTTCTACTTACCTTCCCAAGCCTCCTTTTGGCCCGTGCTGCATTTGCAATACACACCAAAAGGAGTCTGGGAAAATAAGTAGAGCAGTGAGGGGAGTGTCAACTGTTAGTGGATTTTTATGCAGGTGCATCTGCTTGTACTCAAATGACAAATTGCTATTCTTAAACTTTAGTCTTAAAAATTAAAGACCATTTCAAACTATGGCATTTAACCTATTACTCATATTACTATGAATTTTGGACATGGATGGAAGATTTATGAGAAAGACTATTGAAGGCATAAAAATCAGTCCTGCAGAGTTCAAGTCATCCCCCAAATAGATACAAGCACCTTGGATAGCAGAGGAAAATATAGGAAAACACCTGACAATCACTTTGTTTTGCAATGGGTAGGACCAAGCCCTAATATGTGACACATTCAGACCCTAAGCAAATGCTTCAGTAGCTGAGCAAGAAAGAGGCAATCAAGCCTTTTGGAAACCAACATCATTTTAGGACTGACATTTTCTAGATTCTTGATTGAAAATCCACCATGTCATTGATGCAGCCTGGGGCATGCAGATGTATTAAGCTCTGTCTGCAGTCCCTCTGCTTAAGAACTGTCAAGACGCTCCATCCAAGTGATTACTCATATAGTTGTTTGGATGGACTGCTGTGTACTTGGACTGTTCAGCCTAATCTTTCTGCAAACTGGATTTAGCAATGTGTGAACTTGTATATTGCCTTGTTTCCTAGACACATAAAAAGTGTGTCTGAAACAGGAACTTGGGATAATAATTTTCAGTTCAAATTCTAATCTTAATTAAGCCAATTTTCTTAGTTTCTGAACCTGAATGTTAAACAGAATGCAGGTATCCCTTGGGTCTTTATATTTTGAGATACAAAATTAGTTTTGGAAGAGGTATTGTCAACTTAAAGTGCATCATATTTTGAGGATATGCTCACAACAATGTGAAAATAGCATACTAAAATGTATCACATTGTGAGAGATTTCTTACAAACATGTATGCTATGCTAAATTATGTACATTTGGAAAAATGTGCACAAAAATGCTATAAATTTTAATGCAGACTTTTTTTAAGCACGCAAATGTGGAAACCAAATGGAAGAAATGTATAAACATACAGGAAATTAAATGATGCATAAGAGCTTTGTCCATTCCTTGCCTAGGATTATATTTTATTTACCCGAATTTAAAAGATTAATATATTGCTTTCATTTTAAAATGTCCTGAGCATTTTTCTGTTCATAAATGTCATGAAGGGGAAGGGGGATGATGAAGAACAAATTAATATTACTGAAAACAGAAGTTGCATTTTAAACACTCCCATCCAATCAAAGCAGCTAAAATCATTTAGAGCAGGGCTGGGGAACTATAGTCCTTTTATGACCTGTGGACTTCAGCTCCCAAAATTTCTGAGCTCAGGAATTCTGGGAGTTGAAGTCCATGAGTCATAAAGGGGCCACAGTTCCCCACCTCTGATTTAGAGAATTAAAAAACCAGCCAGCTTCCAAAACAATTACTGTAAATGTTGATACTTGTTGAACTTGTCTAGGAAGACCATTTGAAAAATTATTTTCAGTCTCTCAAAATAACAATGACATTAAATACAGTCTATTTGGCTGTGAATTATTGCATGGGGTATTCATAGAAAATGAATGGCTGTCCCAATCTCTTGCACCCTATTTGCCTCCTCAGCTTTTAACTCAGTAATTCTCCTGAGAATATAAATCAGACCCTTATTTTCTTAATAATGGTCATGAACACTTTTTATTTAAAAAAAAAACTGAGTACACCCTGTATGTTACTTTTGATACCCATCACTAAAACTTACTTTGCTCCTGCAAGAATATTTAAATACATTAACTTCAGATGTATTCATCTGAATAAATCTAAATAAAATCCCAGGCCAGAGTCAGACAAATAATTAATTCCTTGTTGAAAAGTCAGTTTTTCAACCGTAGATTATACTACTGAATCTAAAATCTTTGCTGTTGTCTTTCTTACAATTGAAACCCCAGAATATTAAGTCACCCAAAATGATTTAACTCAAACTAAACTCTATGGAGCTGAAAGTGACATAATCAGAGATAAGGAAAGAGATGGTAGTTCTCTTCCAAAACATTTTTTCAGTAAAATATTTGTTCTAGCCAGTCTCAGACCATCAAAAAGAAATTGTTGCCTATCTGTCTGTCTGTGCAGTCTATGTTTTCTGTCTGTCTGTCTGTCTGTCTGTCTGTCTGTCTGTCTGTCTGTCTGTCTGTCTGTCTATCTGTGCTACTAGGATGAGCAGCTCCCCCCCCCATATCAAGGTCTGTTCCTTTTGGGACTGCATCATATGCCAATGAGAATTGGACTTATTTAAGGTGTACTGTTTCTTCTTTTTGAGGATATTTCCTGTTCTGTTCTGTTCTGTCCTTTCTTTCTTTCTTTCTTTCTTTCTTTCTCTTTGACATTCCCTTTTCTATTTTATTGTGTTCTCATCCAGCAGGATGAGATCCTGGGTGGGAAGTCCAGGTTTCTCAGGCAAAGGAAGGTCACTCTTGCAAGTGGTGTGAATTTATTATCTGCAAAAGATGCTGAGCTTGATCTGAGGGTCCCAGATTACCCACAACTGAAGTACATACAGACATTGACCAAAGAAACCCAATTCTATCCATCACATGAACTAGATTTACTAAACATCCTGAAGCTATCCTCTTTCTGACTTAGCACAACATTCTGAGCCACAAAAAGACCTGAACTAACATTAAAAGTAATCAAGTTTAGTATGTTGCATAAAATGCATTCAATCTCTTGCTATGTTGATGAAATGCGTACTGAGAAATCACTAGAACAGGGCTTAAAATCAAGTCTGGATCTACTAGCCAGGCAAAAACCTTACTCGCCACCAGTTGTCCCACCCCAGGCCCGTCTCCCAATCCCACGCCCCTTAAAGCTTATGAAATTATTTTTCTTTAGAATAGAGTCCAAAATAATGATTAGAACATTACATTTTAAACTACTTCAGATGTTCTTCTCTAATTTGCACGTGACTGTTAGAGCCAGGCGAGGTAATGGATTGAGTAAAATGTGGTGAAACTCACTTAATGCTCTTGCTTAGCAACAAAAAGTTTGGACTCAATTGTGGTCATAAATCAAGGACTATCTCTGCCTTCCTCTGCATGGCATCCTTGTCCTAGTAAACTCCTCCTTTCTCGCAATTTCCCTCTCTGTTAGAGGCACCAAAATAATCCAGAGGATGTAAGGTTTCCTGCTGGAGCAGGGGGCTGGAATAGAAACTAGAACATCAAAAGATTTAAGGGAAATTAGAACAGTGTGAATATGAAAAACAAAGATCAATGAGTGCATGTTTCAATAGAACATACCATCAGAATGCTAACCTCATAGAAACATTATTTCTGGGTTCTGACCTTCTAAATTCAGTTGATTATGTCTGCCGTTAAATTCTGGTCCTTGTTCTGAGTCAGCTCTAAGAACATCCTTCCAAGCCCAACTTATCAGATTCAAGATTAAATTTGTATTGCATTTTCTCTTGCAAATCATATTCAGCATTTTGGGTTTTATTCCAATTCTATTAAGAACAAAATCTATTTATACATTTCATATTCCCAAGCAGCCACATTAGTATTGATATTGCTGCAGGTTCTATCAGCACAAACCTGTCTGTCTGATGTTACATCAATACTAATAGGACTTTTCATGTTGGCCATTGCACGGCGGGAATTTGCAAGGAGTATTGTGTGCAAAGCATAAATATGTATGTGCACGTACTTACCAATGTGTGTACATGCACACAGAGACAGTCAGACCTCACTAATCAGAATCACGTTGCAAACTTCATTGCTTGTAGTTAAAGAAAAATATCTATATTATTAACATTTCAATAGTTCATACATGCTGGGAAAGTGATTGCCCTTTACATCTTCAGGACGCCCAGATATGCCACAAATGCATTAACAATCCACTTTAAATATTCTTTCTATTTTGTCATACATATATACCTTGCAGTCTTTACTGCATATTCAAACTCTCATCTTTTCTCTCTTTTATGTCTTTCTCATTGTCTCCCTACAGTCTATACATATTGCTTTACTCTATACCTGTTTTCCCTGTCCCCATTCTTCCTTTCTTGTTTCTTTAAATTTGTTTTGCTTGAAAATCTCTACCTTGTGTGTGC
The DNA here is from genome assembly GCA_032468135.1 of Calamaria suluensis. Lineage (NCBI taxonomy): Eukaryota > Metazoa > Chordata > Lepidosauria > Squamata > Calamariidae > Calamaria > Calamaria suluensis. The sequence continues at coordinate 314,804 of JANHFP010002058.1, read as the reverse complement.
TGCTGATTTCACATTGGCTACGGGATGAACTTCACATCTGCGAATGGATGACAGGAAAGATTAATAACTTCATGTTCTCCCTTCTCCTTCACTGTGAGCTTATCTAATGAATGAACAAATAAATAAACAAATCCAGAATTTTTAAATTCTTCCCAAGCAGGGGCCAGCCTTGGAAAGAAAACATTTTACTGGATCTAATTTTCTTTTAAGGAAAGAAAGTTATTAAAAAAATGACAACATTCAAACAATTTTTACTTTACATAGTTGGCATTTTCCCTCCAATCTTTTATGAAATAAAAAGAAGAAAACACAATGGAACAATATACAACTGGATTAATTGTCCTACTCAGCCAATTCAAATAATAATTATACATACACAAACAAACAAACACATTCCAGAAAATTTACATGAAGATAGTTAAATCAGATTGTAGTATAGGTAGCATCTTATGCATCTACTAATGAATTCTCTTCTACTGCAGGACTATTATACTAAACAAGTAAAATAGCTTATTTTATATTAACAGCAAAATATACAGTACAGTATTGCTTCTATTTGAAGCTTAAATTTCACTAGGAAGAGATTTACACCATAAGAAGAATTCAAAACATTTCAAATGGAACAGCTATTTTGCAGAAACTCTTCGCCCCAGAAAACTGCAGGGGAATTTTTTTCGGGAGGGGGCAGCTAAAAAAGAAAAAAGGAAAGTGTATGGGTGTGACTGAATGATTAAAGCCCCACTCCATTTTTTAAAACAGGACACGGTGGCTCAGCAGGTAAGACAACTGAGCTTGTCGATCGGAAGGTCAGCAGTTCAGCAGTTCGAATCCCTAGTGATGCGTAATGGGGTGAGCTCCTGTTACTTATCCCAGCTTCTGCCAACCTAGCAGTTTCGAAAGCACGTAAAAATGCAAGT
>JANHFP010002058.1:253422-263727 GCA_032468135.1 Calamaria suluensis | reverse complement strand
TGCGCCTTTGGCATTTAGTCATGCCGGCCACATGACCACGGAGACATCTTCGGACAGCGCTGGCTCTTCGGCTTTGAGACGGAGATGAGCACCGCCCCCTAGTGTCGGAAACGACTAGCACATTTGTGCGAGGGAAACCTTTACCTTTACCTTTTTTTACTGCTTCATGAAATAAGACTTGTAATTAATGAGATTTAAAGAATAATGTGGGCTTTCAATTTGTGTTGACTTTCTAGAAACACAGCCACTCTTTATTTACCAACCAACTTAAACCTTGAATTATATTATAATGTAATAAACACTTTAAAAGTGAAATGCGAAACACCAGAAAATATAACAAGAGCTGCCAATTCAGTAGTGATACCGTTTGGAGTCCATGCCGAGCCCGTACCGTTCCTTGTTGGTAGAAATGAGGAGCCAGTTCCAATAACCAAGCAGATTTAATAGCTGTAACGTCTCGCATGTAATACTTTGAAGTCTGCATAACTTCATTGTACACTACCCTAAAGATAAAAGATAACAGAAAAATAAACTACATATTGTATCAGATTTGACATCTGACCTAAGTAGCAAGTTAATCATCTTCCAATATTTTAACCTTAGTAAAACATCTTGGCATGGCATGGCATGGCATGGCATGGCGTAAGATTCAGAGACATACTTTGGCCAGATTATAAGTTTAACTGCAGACAAGCATAAAGCCACAGGAACAACAAACAGGTGAGTTTTCATTTCAATGCAAAGGTTTTATGGACTTTTATATATTTTCAAGGGTTTAAATGCAAGGTTTTTTTCCTTCCCCTCATTCATGCCTTGAAGTCTGGTGGTTGTGTTGCTGTAATTGGTTTCCTCAGATTTAGGAAAGAGAAATAGCAGCTTGGAAATCTTCTAAGCACTGAACATAAATACATTCTTCCTTGTTCAGACAAAAGGCAGGAAGTCTTTGACTTATGACCACAATTAAGCCCAGAATTTATGTTGCAAGAAATTTGTTAAGTGAATCTAGCCCCATTGTACAACTTTTCTTGCCACAGTTGTTAAGTGAATTAAATAAGTGACAGAGTTATTAAGTGAACCCAGTTACCCCATTGACTCACAAAAGGGGATTGCATGATCCAGGGACACTGCAACGGTCATAAATATGAGCCAATTGCCAAGCATCTGAATGTAAATCATGTGATCCTGGAGATGGTGCAAAATTCCTAAGTGTGAAAAATGGTAACACACTACTTTTTTCAGTGCTGTTGTAACTTCAAACAGTCATTAAACAAGCTGTTGTAAGTCAAGGACTACCTGTATTAGCCAACTTCTTTCATGAATCAAAGGAAAGCTAGAAAGAGGATCAAGAAAAGTCCATCCTAATAAATTCTTTAGTAACCTACTCCTTTTCCCCTTTCAATAAATCTAGTTAAAGAAAATTCTAAAAGTCTAAAAGATATGTTTACTTTTAAGTCATCTCTAGCCTGGGGACCATTGGCTTCTACCTCATGAGCCCATACCATACATGGCTCATTACAAAGAGCATCTATTAAGAAAACATTTAAATGCTTTCCCATTATTATTTCATAAGAAACTACATCAGGCAGGCCATGAATCTCAATATGAACTATATATGCTACAAACTAATATGCACATTCCCACTTTAGATTGATGGGATTTAGAGTATTTGAACTGTTTTGGAAGTCAGCTTTACACCTCAGCATACCTAGAAAGAGTTCAAAGAAAATACAATACACACAGAAATCTCTCTGAATAAATGTATGATCTAATTATGACCTTGCATAGGAAATCAGTGACACTCATATTTGCTTGTTAGGATGGATCCAAGTTGCGTCGTCTCCATCCAGACCTTCAGACATAGAGCTAGGACTTTGATGGCATCATCAAGTTGGTCCTGGATCAAGAGGTATTATTGGCATACTGGTAATATCTGACCCCAACCAATGGATGACTGTGGCCAATGTTTTCATGTAGATGTTAAGCAGAAGAGGAGAAAGCATTGAATTCTGCAACATCCCACAAGTGATAGACTCTGTGACCTTTCTCCAACCATCAATATTGATTAGAACCAGCCATAGAGAAAGAAGAACCACTGTAAAATAGTAACTCCCACCCCAAACCCTCAAAACCAAACCAAATTCTGAAAGTCAACAATACTGAAAGCTGTTGAGATCAAGAATCATTACAGACACACCAAATAACCTTCTATCAGTCAATGCAAACAATTCCAAAAGCAGTAACTATGAAGTCTGTAGTCAAAAATCAATGAGCAGTATTGGATAACATTCACTCAAAATGAAATCATTCCATTTTGCATCTTGTAAACTAATTCACCTTCTAAATTACAATCATTCAAATCTAATATTGGTTCTCCATAAATTACAATATCAAAACCATAAAAAAAAAACTTAGCTTACCAACGAGGAGGTTTCTCTGCATACAGCACTGAGATGGGATGTATGTAGAGTTCATGATCATCACGAATAGTCCTTGAAATAACATTATTTTAGAAATACAATATTTACCAAAGCAATGTGTCAATGTTTATGCATAGTACAAGCCACTATCAATTTCCTCAAACATGATCAGCATGTTACTAAATCAGCAACATTTCGGCTATCCCAGCCGTTTATTGATAATTTGGAAATTTCCTGTTCATTTTTCAAATGAAGCAGATTTTTTTCAAGAGAAACCTCTCTCCTCAACCTAATTGGATTTAGTTCAAGTGAATTCAATATCAGGATGACCAGTTCGCCCAAACGGAGCAACATATTAGAGACCAATTGTTCCAACTGATGGCTATCAAAAAGAATTTTATGAATTCAAAGTGATCACTTTATATATCATGTACATATTATGATATTGTATCAAGTATAATCTTGAACAGACTTCTTCAGTTCAATCATGACTGGCCTATGTTAAACAGTAATATTTCTATTGGTTTTGGAAAAATTTCCTAGAATGAATACCATGTTTTCCCAAAAATAAGACCCTGTCTTATATTTTTTTTGAACACTGAAATAAGTGCTTGGCCTTATTGCCATGCACTCAAAAACCCAATTGGGCTTATAATCAGGGAATGTCTTATTTCAGGAAAAACAGGGTACTTTGTGCTCAGTTACTTTGTGTAACTGCTTACTTTTTAATTACTGCACTCTGTGTTTTATATTAACTGTTTGCTGTCAACCAGATGCTGGGTAAAATAAATTTACCTGTAACACCCAGTAGAATGAAATCTGGCTGCATTAGCAAAAAATCCAGAAACAATACATCTTAGAACAGGGTCTGGATCACCTACAAGAAAGAAATGGATTTGTCATTTTATAGTGAGCATGTATCAGAGATGGATACCTTGGTATCCTCCAGATATTCTGACCTTCAAATTCTGCAGATTAAACATGAAAAGAACATAGGAAACATGTTGGTAAATAAAGGCAGTTCTTACCTTCACTAGATTTTTTTGGCACTTTGAACTTGACAAGAAGTTTTTTCAGCTGCTCCCTTACAATTGTGGCTCTCACAAGACCTTTATAATTCAGAAAGTGTTCCTGACACCACTGAGAACTTTTATTGTGCTGCAAGTAAAAAAGAAAAGCTAAATCACACCTACAAAATTTCTATCACAAAGTGTTAGCACTTCATATGAAGTTTTCTGGTTTCCTTAATGTCATGAGAATGAAAATGCACACAAACGTTCCCACTCTACACTACAAGGCAAAACTAATCTTATGATCTTTTTCAAAATAAAAGCAGTGCAATTTGCAAAATACACCTATTTTGCCAGCTCAAATAATAAAAGGCTTTAAGCCCACGTGATATCTATTTTTAAAATCTCACAGACTGACGCTTACTGTTAACAGTGTAATTTATCTGCATTCTAACTCTTAATTTCTACTAAGAAAGTTATTTGCACATGGCAGAATTCTGCAATAAAGACATTAACACTAGCATGCACACCTGAAAGGTAAGTAAATATGCCCCAAGTTACACAACACAAGTAATTACAAAGATTAAGAATCTCAGTTTTAATTTTAAATATTACATGTATATCTCTTGCTGTAAGAGAGATCATTGTTAAAGAAGTATGCCTACAAAATATACCACATCCTGTTAATTTCTAAAATCACAATACTTTAAGATTTTTAGTTATCTTTGCTGAGCTTCTTGCCTTCATTAGAACTAAAATGGACTTTTTAAGCTTTAAAAAAAACTATCCAAAGTTAATTATCGCAAATGATATTTTGGTATATATTGACATCAGTTGGAATTCTAGCTAGAAAAACTCAAAGATCATTTTGTATTTTAGTTTAGCTTCTTACTTTTATAAAAGCTTCATATACATTAAGCATTGTGAGATGATCACCCTCCTCAACAGCAAATTTTCTTTGTTGTCTAATCTGAAAAGGAGAAATATTTTATATAGCGAACAACAGAAGCTGGAATAATTTTCTGCTAAATTTCAAGAAAAGTATAATAGTATAATAGGTTAAATCTGCACAGTTTCAACTGACCTATGAACACAACAGTCTTCTCAGCATTACCCTTTAAATGGTATATCAACAGGTATAACTGCTCAGAAGTAAAAGCATATCAAAAGCTACATCAGTAATACACAAGTCACCGTAATGTTTTTAATTAAATAGCTGAAAAGGAGGCACAAAATATACATGAAAACAAGGTACCCAAGTGAACAAGTCAATGCATACAGTATAGAAGTGTTTCAAAGTTATGTATGTTGGTGGATATAGACCAGCACTTACAGCTTGAAATTTTTGGTTTGGAGGAACTGTGAAGATATTTTGGATTTGCATCATAGATGCAATGCTCAGAATCTCTTGAGAGCAGCCAAAATTTCCTGCAAAATGATTTAAGTAAAAGAAAGTTCATTGTCATGGAGCAGTGCTTCCTTTGTTTCACCCTTCCAATTAAAACAGCTATCACAGAATTATATCTCCTATACTGCTTTCTCCGTACTCCTACCTCACTTTCATAACTCAGTCTATCATGCATCTACATCTAACATACAGCAAAATATTTATTTTAATTATAAATGCACATTAAACATTTTAATTACAAAGTAAGAGGAATTAACACTCCAAATTATAATAGAACATATCACCTGATTCTAGGAGCATCTTTGCAAACATAGGATTTAAAGGGAACTCTGCTATTCTAATTCCCAGAGGTTCAGTGAGACGACAATATTTATCCAGTCCTGCAGGAGGAAAAAAACCAACGATAGAGAATGTAAATACCCGTGATTTAGGATGCCTTGAATTTAAAATGTTAAAGAGTATAGGAAGATGCTATTGACTGTATTATTTTCCAGAGCTAAAGCCATATTACTGGGATCTTTGCATTATATGTATTATATGCATTATATAGCTAGGCTATATCTTCAGCCTAGCATTCATATAATAAAAATGTAATCAATAATGAATGTTGAACTTACATATCCTTCCCCAGAAAAATACACTATCTCCTATTATTTTTGCAATCTGCAATCTTAAAAGCATTTCTTAACAATAGCCTAGTTGTATAAAATGTATTGCATTTTTATAATTATAATTTTGATGTTGCCTTTGACTTTTCAGATCTGATCTAAAGATGGAAGCACATATACAGGATACATATAAATATTACCAACAAAAGTTCAAAATCCATATGAAAAATGCAGTGACAACCAGAGGATTCTTCTAAAGTGCACTAAATTATCAGCAACACATTTTACAGATTACTAAGTATTTCATCAATCTTTTTAAATACTGTAAACTATTCACTGGAAAAATGTTCTATGCATAACTAAGCATGAAAGTACCTATTTTCAAAGCCAAGGGATGAGAGCCCACTCACAGCAGAGTTCAGATGCCATCACAAAAAAAACCCAGAAAGCTAAGAATAAAAAAGGCTCAATAATATTTCAGTATCAAACCTGAAAACATAAATGAACCATTGATAATCAAGCAAAGAGCATCCCTTTGAGCCAACTGAATTAAATGAATGGGTGCTACAATTGCTAAGGAAGAACAGGCTGAATTTCTGCAAGAAAAGTCCAATTTCTTCTTTTACAATACGCATTTTATTATTGATATAATTTATGTAAAGCACTGTTTCTCAATCTCAGCAACTTTAAGATGGGTGGACTTCAATTCCCAGAATTTTGCCAACCTGCATGCTGGGGAATTCTGGGAGTTAATTCACTTATCTTAAAGTTGCCGAGGTTGAAAAATACTGAAATAAAGTAATTTAAATTTTCAGAATCTGTTATTGAGACATATTTTACTTCAATTCAATTCCAGGCAAGGGTTCCGTTTTTAGCCATCTTTTATTTTAGTGCCTTGAACCTACTGATTAGCGATCAATATATAAATATCTTAAAAATGAGGTTAATTGACTAACAATGTATTACTCTTATAAATGATAGGTAGCACTCAGTGCTCTGCAATTCTGATTACATTAACTTAAAGCCATAAATATTCATTCTAGACTGGGGTAAAAAAAAAAGAACTGCTTTATAGATCTTACAAAAATGTTGCTCTGCATTTGACACTGAACAAGCAAATTTTCAGAGTCAAAGGCATTTTCAGATCAAAGGCAAAAATATTTTCATTCTTACAACCCTACATTAAAAGCAAGACAGTTCTATTTTTGGTTAATTGATAAATGGTACCTAGGTGTTAAAGTAATAACATGCCTACCTTTCACTCCCTCTAGAGTTAAAAATAAACAAAGACACCATCTTACCTCCTAAGGCATACAAGAGCTCCAGAGCTTGCACCATTGATTGAGCTGGTGGAGGCTAGAAAAAAAGTAGTAATATAATTTGCTCTGTTTGCTATAGAAGGATATTTTCAATTTAGAAAACCCACCTTTCTATGAATTCAAGAAGGAATCTGTAGTCTCCTATTGTAATCAACTTGGCTTCAAAAAAATTGGCACAGATTAAAGAAGAGTCCACTTGGCGACTTAAAAGACAATGTTTGGGGGAATGTGCTGGATCCATGACATCCAAGCCATGTCTTGGATCTGTGCTAGGAGGCTATTTTAAAGAGGCAGAACAGACACTTGGAAGGCCTTCTTCCAACTTCCCATTAAATAACAACATTTAAGGGAGGGGACCATGCTCACCCTCTGTAACCTAGTAAGACATGTAAATATCTTCAGGAAGAGTTGGTCCCCAAAGTAACCTGGTCCTGTGCTCTGTAGGGCTTTAAAAATCATTCAGAACCTTGAATTGCACCTAGATAACAATTGGAAGCCACGGCAGCTGACACAGCATTAATGTAAGTTAGGTGAATTGTTAGGGGCACCCAAAACTGTGTGTGCCACTCCATTCCGGATCAGTTGCAGTTTCTGAATGGTCTTCAATGGCAGCCCCATGTAGACAGCATTGTAGCAATCCAAGCAGGAAGTAATTAAGGCAAGAGTGATTATGAGCAAGGCCTTCCAGTCCAGGAATTGCCCGTAAGTGTATAATTTGTGCAAAGGCCCTCCTGACCGTGGCTGCCACCATGGCTTCCAGCAAGAGTCATGCATCCAGGAAGACACCTAGGCTGCATTACTTTGTGAAATAAGTGAGACTGTCACCAATAATTGATGTCATTTGTTCACTCAAACCTCTTTTAATATCTAGAGAACCCAGCTGAACCTCTGACAGCACTCAGATAAGCAAACATTTATAAAATCTGAAGGCAAATATTTTTTTCATAGAATTCAAAATATGTTGTTACTTATCTTCACAGTCCTGTTTAATGCAACCAACTTTGTAACCATGTGGTTTCTCTGTTTGTAGAGCACTGCACCAAACACATACAGGCCTACAAAAGAACTAGACGTAGCAATCTTGGGGCCAAGGTTTTTGTGAAAACCTCCCTGAGGTTATGCTGGTATATGTAGCCTGAAGCAAAGTAATATTAAACCAATGTACAAAAAGCATGAAATGAAAAAGGAAACAGCTTTTGGGATCTGCCCTATTTCGATTCATACAATAAAACAATGAAATGTAAGTAGAGTGGCTGATCCAAAGGCCCTCAGTGAGCTCCACAGTCAAACAGGTGCTTTGCTGTGGGTCTTTATGACCCACGTATAACATCCTCATCACTTCCCATCATTCATTTTCATATTGTGCTATGGTTAAAGGTTTCCTCGCACATATGTGGTGGTCGTTTATGACTCTAGGGGGCGGTGCTCATTTCTGTTTCAAAGCCGAACAGCCAACACTGTCCGAAGACATCTCCATGGTCATGTGGCCGGCATGACTAAACGTCAAAGGTGCACGGAACGCTGTTATCTTTCGACGAAAGGTGGTCCCTATTTTTTCCACTTGCATTTTTACATGCTTTCAAAACTGCTAGGTTGGCAGAAGCTGGGACAAGTAACAGGAGTTCACCCCATTACACAGCACTAGGGATTCAAACCACTGAACTGCTGACTTTGATACATCTAAGCATTTTTGAGGAAACTTTCTTCCCCAATCATTTGAATCTACTGTTGAGTTGGTATTAACCATGTGGAAGCTGAATTTATCACTGAAGTGCTTTATGTAAACCAATAAATGAATATGCCAAACATGCATGGCCGCTTGATAGAATTTATTTGCATAGTGCATCATGGAAAAACACGGTCTGGTTAATGTGCTTTGATTTTAACTGATGTCAGATCAGTTTTTTGAGCCCTTTTCCTGGGTCACTTTCTACTCAAGTGGAGATGGGAAGAGAACAAAGCTTGACCGTCTGATTCTGAACAAGGAAAGCCCAGTTGTTGTTGAGGAAAATCATGTAAGAAGGTCTTTACAAGATTTGCCTTAATAAAAATATTTTTCTCCAACCGCAACCCATGATATATAAGAAAATCAGATCCACTTATATTGCCATATAGGACAATCATAATTACACGTAGGCATGATTGTATTCCACATCATCATAGAAAGTCTGATAAAGAACAAAATTAACTCATTTTTTAATAAGTGGGCCTATAAGATATTGTAGTCTAGCCAACCACTGTAGTCATTCTTGATGTTTTTCTTTCCATATATACACACTTCCTAATGCTGCTTAGTTTGTGGGTCTGAACATGTTAGCCAAGTACTATATTCCTCTGAAGCTTCCATGTAAATAGTTCCAAATTAAACCTCTGCCTTCCCAAATTCCTATCATTTCGCTGTAGCTTATATGGGGGAACTTAAATGGTTGATGGTGAGTTTTGCTTTAGGCTGATCTCTTGACCTCATATGCCAGTCAATCTTCTTAGGCAATTCTGTTTGCAAACTGCTCTGTTAAATGTTACATAGTAAGATAAATAGCATTGTGCCCTGGCCGTATCAGATTGAAGCAAATAGACAAACTCCAACTATTTTTTTTATAGAAATGCATCAATTGTATGTGTGCTGCAATGCAAAGGTGGTAAATATAATCGCTGAAACAAATAACACACTTTCTCAAGTATAACATTCAGAAAAAATTATATATTGCAGATTTAGATCTAGCATGAGAATTTCTGACATTTTAATTGAAATTTATTTGCTCTGAATGAAAGCAGAGAAGCAAAGAAAAAAGAGACTCATATGAGAAAACCTTGTCAATGAAAATTTATTAGGAATGTTCTATTGTGCTAAATCTCCTTCTCTCTCTCTCTCTCTTTTCCTTATAGTGCTACCCAGCCATACCTGTGGCAACCCCGGGGAAATACCTAAAGGCATTCTTCATGGCACAAGATTCAATATTGGAGATAAAATTCGATATAGTTGCATTGCAGGCTATATCCTGGAAGGCCATGCTGTGCTGACATGTTTCATGAGTCCTGGAAATGGAGCATCATGGGATTTCCCAGTGCCATTTTGCAGAGGTAAGGCTTTAAAAATAGCAGAAACCTTGTTGTGGAGATGTGAACCAAGGACGTAATAAACAACTATGCTGACATTCCTTCATTGTCACTGAACTAGCATACACTGAGCCAGGACAAATACATGCCCATATGGTGTTCCTACCATAAATGAACACAGCTAGGTGCTTGTGATAATCTCTGCTGAATAAAACACAAAATGTTGTGCTTTTAGAACAGATGTTACTCTTTTAATGGAAGTATCAATTTCCCAACCTAAACCAACTCATTTATAGAGGAACCCATTCCAATTTTGAACAGTTATGGGTGTTCAGCAGTGGTGAATTATTATTATTATTTTGCTATCAGTTCTGTGGGCGTGGCTGGTGGTGGGGTCATGTGACTGTGTGGGCATGGCCAACTTTTTTGTTTTACTTTTTAAGCTTTTTTTTTTTTACTACCTATTCGCCTGAATCGGTAGTAAAA
>JANHFP010002058.1:242076-253322 GCA_032468135.1 Calamaria suluensis | reverse complement strand
GGAACACCCTACCTGATCCTGTTGTTGGTCTTGCTAATCCCTGTGCTTTTTCCCTTAAACTGTCTACTGTGGACCTTCCACGCTTTCTAAGAGGTCCTTAAAGGGGCGTGCATAAGCGCACCTGCGTGCCTACCATCCCTGTCCTACTGTCCCCATCCATTTGTCATCATCCCATGTGTTTATGGGTATATTGTGCCTACTTATATCTTTAATTGTGCCAATGTCTATGTTTATACTGTTATTTCCTTGCACTTGTTGAAAAATTAAATAAATAAATAAATAAATAAATAAAATATAATAAAATAAAAATAAATAAGTCGTCCTTCCTACAGTCTAGATTAGAGCGATTGGACTTCTCTATGATGGCTCTCTAACTCCATAGATGGAGGAATAGCTTCTAATATCTCCACCTTCTAGTAAGAATCTGTTTTCACAAGGCTTCTGTTACTCATTATGGAGTTGCAAAGTTTCCTTCTTGGGTTTTATACAGGATCGTGCTTGATCCTAAAGAGGTTTCTGGTTTGGCCCCCAAGAAAAAACCACTAACCGGAAGAAAAATCTTTAAAAAGTACAAATGCTTGTAAAAGAGAAGAGGAGAACTGAAACTTTGGCGCCATCTTTTTTAGATTATGTTTTTCACCTGCTGGAAGGGGTTATAAAAGTTGGAACAGCGCAGTGGTCTGGAGGTGGGGCTCTTGCCTCACAATCCGGAGGCTGTGAGTTTGATCCTAGGTAGAGGCAGATGTTTCTCTCTCTGGGCACACTGAGAATCTATATCTGCTGAACCAAAACTCCACACTGGTGACAGGGAAGGGTGTTCTGGCCAGTAAAATGCTGCTAGCATCTTTCAGCTGCCCGGATTACTGGATTACCCGGACTTCAACACTGGGAGTTTTTAAGAAGATGTCAGATAACCCTTTGTCTGAAGTGGTGTAGGGTTTCCTGCCTGGGCAGGGGGTTGGACTAAATGACCTCTGAGGTCCCTTCCAACTCTGTTATTCTATTCATGACCTGGATGACTGAGTATCTCCCATTCAAATGTTGTATTAGTTTCTCATTAGTTATTTCTCTGTTTTTTTTAAAAAACAATATTAGATTTAAAACATCATGTTATACAACTATTTACAATAACGGTATTTCTTTTCATTCTCACATCTGAGCTGTGTATACATGAAGGAAGGTGTATTATAAAAACAAAATACCACACACAACTACATCAAACTAATATCTACTAACATAAACCCTACACTGCTGGCTCTTCACTTCCTTTTCTCTTATCTAACTGCAATATCGATCCATCGTGGGTTTTTTCTTAAATCATCCTTATGTAATCTCATTGTATCTCATTTCTTTGCATAACATAGTTTTAGATTTTACCCACTGAGACCATTTCTCCCAAACACTGTAATACTCTGAGTCTTGTTTACCTTTTAACTTCATTGTCAATCTGTCTGCTCCTGCATTTTGGTCAATTTTTTGAATTATTGTTGTGTTAGATGGTAAGTTCGGAAGTTTCCAGTTCTACGCTATTGTCAGTAGTTATTTCTTATTAGTTATTCTGTTGCTATGCGGTCGTTTAAAGATGACGATGAAAGGGATTATAAAGTGTTCTCGGCTTCCCGTACTTAATCAACTTTTGTGGCCTCTGTTGAATCTAGAGCTGAGAGCCAGCTCTTAAAAGCAGGACAAAATAAAAAGGGGTTACCTGATTGGTCGGGAGTGTAAATTGGCTTGTCTGTCTGGATGAACAAAAAACCATTGTCGTACTTAAGCAAAATTTTCTTCTGCCTTGTGAAATGGGCCGAAGTTGCCTCCAGGTATATTGACTCCACCTGGTTCTGGGGATCGTCGGTCCTTAAATCCTTGGGCTGGACCTAGATTTGGGGCGGAAATGCTTTTTTATACCAGCAGGACCTCAACCAACCAAGGTTAAAGCGTGATTAAAAGGTAAAAGGTTTCCCTCGCCCATATGTGCTAGTTGTTCCCGACTCTAGAGGGCGGTGCTCAACTCCATTTCAAAGCCGAAGAGCCAGCGCTGTCCAAAGATGTCTCCGTGGTCACGTGGCCGGCATGACTCAACGCCAAAGGCGGATGGAATGCTGTTCCCTTCCCACTAAAGGTGGTCCCTGTTTTTTCTACTTGCGTTTTTTATGTGCTTTCAAAACTGCTAGGTTGGCAGAAGCTGGGACAAGTAACATGAGCTCACCCCATTACACGGCACTAGGGATTCAAACCACTGAACTGCCAACCTTCTGATTGACAAGCTCAGTTGTCTTACCCACTGAGCCACCGTGTCCTTAGGGTGCTATGGTTAGGATTTACCATAATCCTTCCCATACTGAAGAATGGTGAGAAATATACTATAAAAAGATAGGAGATCTGAAGAGTTCTTTTTTCTCATGATAATATGATAAAAACGAAAGATTAAACAAGAGTCTCTTACTTACTGAGAGGAAGGGAAACCTAAGCACATTGTCGATTCCTAGTGCCTTAAGCTGCAATATAACTGGTGCCAGGTTGCTGCGCTGCATTTCAGGAATGGTGGACTGTGGCAATTTCTCAAAGTCTTCCTCTATGGAGAAAGCAAAGGTCTTCGTGATTAAGTTTTACATGTGAATTCTTCTCCCGTTATAAGATTGCACAACTCAATTAATAATGCATATTAAATGTACAGAAACACACACAAAGCAGATCTTTTTTGAATCATAAAAGCAGTGACATATTTTCCCCTACTTGTGCACTCTCTCCACATACTAAAAGCAGGCAAAATCTTCATCTGCAATATAATTTTAGAGCCGGAAGAATATAGTAAGGCAGGGGTCTCCAACCTTGGAAACTTTAAGCCTTGTGGACTTCAACTCCCAGAGTTCCTCAGCCAGCCTTATGGATTCTGATGGATTCTGGGAGTTGAAGTCCACAAAGCTTAAAGTTGTCAAGGTTGGAGACCCCTGTAGTAAGGAACACTTGTGTGGTAGCCACTGTCTCCGTTCTATGCCTGAGAGAGACTGACCAGTCCAAGGTCACACAACTGACTTTGTGCCTAAGACAGGACTAGAACTCGGGATTCTCCCAGTTTCTTGCCTGATGCCTTAACTACTACACCAAATTGGCTCTCAAGGAAGATTTATCTGGCTATAAAGAAATGTTTCCCTGAAGCATTCTGCAATACAAACTCCTGTGCAGCATTATGAAAATTTGAAGGACTTCAAGAAAAGGAAATTACATGAGAATCTGCTTCCATAACATACTGAGGAACACAGCAGCAAAGAGAATTAAAAATGAACCATGAAATTCTATTTTGGGGTAGGAAGGTAGATTATCAACAAAGTTATCTCTATGTATTTTTGTACAGTATTCTTAAATATTTTTGTTAACTATCTGCATAAAGAACAGTTGAGAAGAGAATAACAGTGTTGGAAGAGATCTTGGAGGTCTTGTAGTCCAACCCATTGCTTAGGCCCATTTCAGACAAATGGTTATCCAATCTCTTCTTAAAAACTTCCAGTATTGGAGCATTTACAACTTCTGGAGGGAGGTTGTTCCACTGATGAATTGTTCTAACTGTCAGGACATTTCTCTCTTAGTTCTTCTTGATTAGTTTCCACCCATTGCTTCTTGTCCTGCCCTCGGTGCTTTGGAGAATAGCTTGACTCCCTCTTCTTTATGGTAGCCCTTGAGATATTGGAACACTGCAATCATATCACCCCTAGTGCTTCTTTTCATCAAACTAGACATTACCCAATTCCAGCAACCGTTCTTTATATGTCCACAACTCTAGTCCCCTAATCATCTTTGTTGCTCTTCTCTGCACTCTTTCTAGAGTCTCAACCTCTCAACAACATTTATTAAGGTTTTTTTAAAATGCAAAATATAAACAATGAAGTTGAATTTATTATTGTAACTCTAGGTTACGCAGCTCAATTATGAAACCATTGACAATATATGAAAACTCCACTAAAAAGCACTCTCTACCTGTGTAAAGTCTGTAACATTTTCCCGAGCGATTCCGTCCAGCACGACCAGCTCTCTGATTAGCCGAGGCCTTCGAGATTGGAACAACCACAAGACATTCAATGGCTGTTTTGGGATTATATGCACGTAGCTTCACAAAGCCACAGTCAACGACAAATGAAATGCCATTGATTGTGATAGAAGTTTCTGCAATGTTAGTAGCCACTATCACCTGAAAGGACCAGGGTAAAAATTAGTCCCCATCTTATAAACAACTAGGTAAGCTTGAGAATATAACAACTGTAGCTTGTTTGAAGGGCTGCTTTAAAACCTCACAAAACAATTTAAACAAAACTAGAGCTGTAAGAAATACTGATTATTCCATTTTGACCAATTACTATTTAGCAGCAATAGCCATTTAAAACACTGATTTTTTTTCATTACAGCAATATTTTGTACACGTTAAATCTATACAAACTGCAGATTAGGAACAGATTTCTGCAGACAAAATTACAGGCCCACCCCATCAGTAGATAAAATTTCCAGAATAAATAGCCTAACAGTTAGATGAAAATTAATAACAACTGTTCTTTCATCTGACATTGAAAAGGAAAGTTTATAATTAAGTAGGGGGGTGGAGGGGGAAGAAAAAAGGACTGATGCAGAAGAAAGGATCACATTCTTAACAATATACCACTAGGGCCAGTTCTGTCTGGTTTGTACTCAGCATTTCTATCAGCCAAATTATGGTCTGGAATGTCTCAGCAGATGGTATATTTTTGAACATGACAAAATATAATACTCTCTATATTTTTCAAGTGTAATATAAAACATTTCTATGCATATCCTATACTAACAAATTAATTAGAATATAGGAACTACACACATGCAAACACACACAAAAAATAACCTTACGCAGCTTGGCATCCTCCAACGTACCAATACTGTAATGTACTATAATTTCTGTACAGAATGTTTATGCTGGAAATAATGGGAGTTGCAGCCTCAATACAGGCACAAGGCTTGGCAACTATATTTAAGAACAATAAGTATATACTTTTACCTTTCTCACATTATGAGACACCCTTTCAAAAACTTTCATCTGCTCAGTAGCAGGCAATCCAGCATACATAGGAAGGACACGCAGGTGCTTCTTCATGCCTGTGCGAGCGATGATTCGAGCTTGTTCTATCAACATAGAAACAACTGTTTCTACTTCTTCCTAGAAAAGTAGTTGAGTGATTGACAGATTAAATTATATTTACTGTACCTTCAAGAGCATATCATGGGGCTGAACTATTTTTAAAAGGAGACATCTAATCTAGCTTCTCATTAAAAAAATCCCATTCATGATCTTAAAAAGGCCAGTTAATTGTGTTAATAGGATGCCAAACATCAAAGTGATTTCCTTCCAATGACCCACAATACTTTACAGTCCAATACAGAATTGAAACTTTCAAACTAGAGCCTTGTACAACCAACAATTATATGGCTGTTTTAGAGGACTTCATGGATAACAAAAAAGGAAGAATAAATTATTGGTGGTTTTCTTTTCATTTTTAGTTTAAATAAATTTTTCCTGCAAATTCCAAAAGTTGAATGGAAAGTGTATATTTGAAAGTGGCTTTGAAATTATGTACACCTTCTTTGCCCCCTTTATTTAGCTTCCCCCAACTGTTTCAGTAAATGGCTGTGGAGTGTTAAGACAAATATTTCAATTACTTGACTACTAGGTCTTCTTTTTCTTATTTGTGAAAAAAACACTTCACAGAAGTAGAATATGCCTTATCTCTTATTTTTCATCTCATTCCAAATTATTATTTCTGGCCTTTTGCAAAAGAACAATCCCCAAATTTTTGTTTATTTGATATTTCATATATACGTCAAGACATTTTAATACTGCTATTCTGTTCCTCGGTGATCAAATAAATGCATATCACTAACATGTGAAAACAGCTGGTAGGTCTTATTTCACCTATTAAAAGAATGGGCAACTTCACAAATGGAAGTTTGTGAAGAGTGCTACCCTTTGGCAACAATAGATATGGCCTTTTCAAATACTCTGAAATAAGATGGCATGCAGCGTTTACATACTTAGTAGTTTAAGAAAGTAGTATTTTCCTTTGAAATATCTACGTGAGGATTATGTGTTGTCATAACAATGCAAAGGAATGTCTAAATGCAAAGGTATATATTTCCTCATATAGTAGAAACTGCTAGAAGTGCAGTTCATCCAATTGATTGTTACAATATCTTTATGTGTGAAGCAGGCCTACAATAGTCATAATTATATTTCTAATTATTAAACATAACACATTTTGGCTATCAAGCACATTCCAATTGCTCTCCTCAGTCCCAATCCATGTTGTATCATATGCTACAAATTTTTCAGATAAAAACATATGTGGTAATGCCACACATTGCTGCACCTCAGATCCTGACCTCTATCTATGCTGTTGCCTTGATCCATTAAAGATAGAAGTGAATAACTTGCCTTAGTTCCAAAAAGCAATAAACACTATGAGTAAAGATTAGAAGTATAAATTTATTTTATTCTATTTATTCAATTTCTATAGCCACCTTCTTGGACAAGTGATTCTTGGGTAGCAAACAACCGTAAAATGTTCATGCACAAACCATTCTGTGCTGCTTTCTGGTATTGAACTGGCACACATGTTTCCTGTGCTTTGTTCTGCACACAGATTTAAATAGGGTTGCTTTTGTTCCAGGAAGAAATGGTTGAGGGAGAGTTTGGGAAAATACCAAGGACACTGGCAAATGAGAGTACATGGAAAGAGAAAGACTGTAGAGGGCAGCCTAGTGCGTGATACTGAGAAGGAAACAGAACGAACAACACACATCAGCCTTGCTCTACTCAATCTGTTTCATCTAAGCCTCAATTTCGTCAACTTTAAGAAGCCTGGAGTTCAACTGGCTGGGGAATTCTGGAAGTTGAAATGCATACCTCTTAAAAGTTGCTGAGATCGAGATGCACTTATCTAAACCAGAACAGCTAAAAATGCCTAGGTTTGTTTCTGCTGACCAATGGCCATCTCAAAACAGTTTGGCGAAATCTCTGAAAATGCCTTGGTTTGTTCCAGGTTCAGAACAAAAAAGGTTTCCTGTATCATGCACTTCTCTATATTATCTTATACCCACTGGAAGCAAAGGGAGGTTCTGGAGAACTGAAACTTAATTTGCTGCACCACAGGCAGGGAAGAAATATTCATAGATAACTCACTCTTGTTTATTATTAGTCTAAAAAGGTAAATACATTATATTATATTATATAATATATAATATAATTATATTATATTATATTAAAAGAAAATGCCTAAATATTAACATTTGCACTGCCTCAAGTGTGTATGTGTCTCTCATGTGCATACACATACATACACTTCCTTTGTCTTATATCCTCCTGATAGACTTCAACCACAAATCACAATATTCCAGGCCAATAGAGTCCAATTCAGTAGCCTTCTCTTATTTACTAGATTCTGGAAGTCTAATATAACCAATATTTTAAGTTAGATGTGATATAAAGTCAACATATTATCTTACATCAAGCTAATAATATTTTGCATCTACCTGGCCAGTTAAAAATGCCAGTATATCGCCATCACCTTCTGAATTATGAATTTTCATCACTGTTTCCACAGTTGACTTCACATAATCTGGAACAGGACTGTTAAGGGAAAGGGGAGAAACATAATAAATTTCCCAATAAAGTGTAGTATAATTTCTGTTTATCACCAGGAATAAAGGAAATACAAATAATTTGATCCTTTTAACAAGACCAAAAAATTAACTCTAACTACTATTTTCGGTTTTCTTCATTAAAAAATTGATACTACAAAACATTCTATAATTCAATTTATGCTTAAACAGTTATTCCACACTAGTGGGAAAAATATTTCAACAAACAGTTAAGTATCCTTCAGCATATTATAAAAAATCTAATTTTTAAATAATGCAAAATTAATATATATTTGAATGTTAACATATCTGAATAATCTATATTGATTATTTTAATCGAGCCTTTTAATTTTTATATCAAGTTTTAAAATCTGGTTCTAATGGTCTTCAGTAGCTATTTGCCCACAAGCAACTTTTAAACTTTCAACAAGGAAGTAGGAACTAAAAATTTTGTCATCATAACACAAGATATCTTACCCAAGCATATCTCTTTATCATAGAATTGAAATGGGCAGGCCCACACAAGGAAATATTTTAAAAATACTTGAAGTAGAATGTGGTGGGAAATCTAAATTCCAGTGCCTAATATGTGTCATTCCACATAGCATTCAAAGTAAAAAAGGACTAAATTACAGTATATTCATATATGCACACCACTTTACAAAGCTAATGAAATAAGCTCATACAGAAATACTTTTCATTCAAAAAGGGCTACAGAACGTGCTTTAACTATTATAGATTAATATAGTTACTGTTCCTGAATGTTTCATCACAATTATCTTGAACACTTCTCACTTTTTGTCAGTTGTAAAAGTAGCGGTGTTAAAAGAACGTAAAGGGACAAGCAAAAGATTATCCACCTATGAACATCCACATTTCTTGCTTAGCACACATGCAAAAGCAAGCATCTGGATGCATAGTTAAAGAACAAGCCAACTTCTGCCACCGGACCTTTCCATCTCCTTCTGTGTAGGAGGAGGGAGGGCATGAAGTTGCTGCCAAGCTTGCCCATAGCCCTTCTGTGGAGGGGGAAGGGGAGATTTAAGATTCCAGGGGAGGAAAAGCATGAAGATTCCACCGAGCCCCCGTAGCACTTGTCTGAAGTCTGCTCCAGCTGTCCGGTGCAGAAGGGGACGGGGGAAGGTTCCTGAAGCCCTCCTGCACTCAAGTCTGCGCCTGCTGCTCACAAAATAGGAGAGAGATACAGTCAATTGGAAAAAAAGGATTTAGATTTATATCCTAAATGTGTTGGCGACAAAGCCCAAGAATATCTAAAGATCCATTTGATCTTCCTTTCTCAACCAGACTTCTCTTCTAACCACCACTTAAAGCATTAAACGGGAACAGACCTCTGAATGTAGAAGACATCCACCGGAAACGTCCGTCCTTCCACAGTGAGGATCATGCTGGTATCTTTGCTTGGGTCACTGCTCTCATTTTGGTTAAAGAAATCCCTAAATTTCTAAAGTAAGGACAGTAAAATCATCACCAACAACACCAGCTAAAGAAAGCAAACACTTATCAAATACTGGGAATCCAAGGAGAAATATTTAAGTTTAAAATAAAAGCATGGCTTTTTTTCTGGAACCAAGAAGTCCTTATTTCTAGCAGCGTATTTTCAAAATAACATCAAATAGTTAATAAAGCATATATATAACTAGCATATTTAATCTATCTATATTTCTACATATCTATGCCTGTCTCTCTCTCTCTAAGATAGATATAACTATATATGATCTTGCAATGTTAGTAATATTTTTTAATTTTGACTTTGATTTAATAAGACCAATAAATTAACCATTTTTTAAAAAAGAAGAACATATATCCAACATTTTTGGTAAACTTAAAAATAACAATTTGCTCATAAAAATGTAAATTTAACAGTTCCGATTATAATTAGCTAGAAGCAAATTTATACGTATATATAAATATATGAGATTTCATTTGCATACTTGACACACATTAAATATGCAGTTAAGCTACTTTCTACGTTTTATGTGGTCACATAATGTATTACAAAACACAAGCACATAAAATACTAACCATATGAAATACAACTCAATTTTTTCAAATTAGCCATGTAGCCTGTATTTCTTTTCTAGATTTACTTAGTCCAATAATTAATGTTCTAAAGACATTTACTGTGATTAATAGCAGAATTTTATTTACTACTTACATTACTAATGGATAATTATTTTCCATCAATTATCACTGGCAAACAAAAATTGCAGCCTTTTAATTTTTAATGAGTAGGAAAATTAGACAGAACTGAAAGAACATAAAAGCAGCCATTTATGCAATACATCACTCACTCACGAAGAATCTAAATCTATATTAAAGGAAACTAAGATGCCATTTGCAGGTTTTCTAACAGCTTCTGAAAAGGAATGTCTGTATGTAGTTTAGGCAAGCAGAGATAACATAACCAAAAACCTTTTATACAAGATAACCATTGTCAGTTAAATACTTCTGAGGTAAATCATGGCTTTCAGGACTCAGATAGGAGAAATTGCCGTCCAAACATTATTATTTTTTTACTGAGAAACACAAATCTTAGTATGATATTCTTCTCACAAAGTTTATTTTCATTACCTGGGCTGGCAAGAGTACATTTCCAAGACAAAAATCACTGGGAAATGGACCTTAAGGCAAACACTTTTTGTCAACCGTATTTACAGAACTATGTTGTTGTCGTTGTTGTTTAAAAAACCAGCTAAAGGAAGAGTTCTGAGGGCTGGAGGAAGATCTCCACCCCTCTTTTTATTTACCAGTAAAGCAGGGAAGGGGGTGGCAAGGAAGAATTCAGATAGTGATTTGGAATGGGAATCACTAGAGATGAATGAATTGCCCCCAAATCAAGACAGCATGTCTTTCAAATGACTATCGACTGTGAACTAAAAAGTCCAAATTCAGAACATATTTTCCAAATGCATCAAAAGGTCCATTTTATCTTCCTAAAGCTTAAAAAAAGGCTCTATTACCAAGCCCCCTGTAAAATAATCATTTGAATAAAATCACTGCTTTTAAACAATCCACCATTTACTTTGGTGGGGCTTACACTCACAGCATTATGTTCCCAGAAGATTATGCCTTTGTATTCAAATGTACATATTGCATCCTAGAGGATAGATGACAACTAAGCATCGTCTTTCTAACATACTCTTCTGGACAGTCACCTACCTCAGCATCCAGTGTAGCAGATGCTATAATCAAGCGAAGATCTCCTCGTTTTTTCTGAACCTATAGGGAAAAATATTAAAGATTGTTCAGTTACGATCAAATATAAAAATCTAAAAATAACATTGATGAGAAGTACTGGCACATTTTAGATTTACATGTAAATATATGTCATAATAATACAAGGTAATTACAAAATCAGCTTTTGTTCTCATTTTCTCATAGAAGGACCCATTCACCTAAACCTGACATTACTCTTAATGTCATAGATTCTGTTCTTCTGAATGATCAGTTAGGTATCTTAACTTAACCCTAAAGGTAAAAGTTCCCCTCGCACATACGGGATCGGGACGCTCTGAGAACAGTCACTCAAGCGCTGGTCACCTCCCGCCTGGACTATTGTAATGCGCTCTATATGG
>JANHFP010002058.1:182522-192526 GCA_032468135.1 Calamaria suluensis | reverse complement strand
AGTTATAAAGAAAAACCTTTGCTCTCAACAGGTCTGAATTGAGGCCTACCTTATAGGACCTGGCCTGATGATGATGTTTGTGAGTACATCGAAACGTTGCGGATATATACAAACCTTTACACGGGAAGAAACCCGAGAATACACAAATTTACATTTACATATATATATGTATGTATATATTTAGAAACACATTCCTTAAGAAAACCCTACATGTTATCTTGAAGGTGTATAGGTCCAACTATATTCAAAGATGGCCAGTCTGCATGCCAGCTGTAAAAGCAATGTGGCTATAGCTCACCAGTGAAGCACCTTGAGCATCTATTATGTTCAGATCCTCTCCTCCTGTAATCATCTCTGAAATATCGTCAACCATTGCCTGTTCAGGAGCAGCTCTCATCTCATTGATTTTCTCTTGCGTGATTCCTACAATGAATACAAGAGGAAATTTGCACTGTAATAATTCTTGGAAATGTTTAAAGCAAATGACTAGGAAAAAATAATAATTTTTAAAAGGGCATTTCCCATTTATTTATTTATTTAAATGCAGTAATGCGGATACCAATACCCATTCCAATCACAGGGTCTCAGTATAATTTTCTTCTCTATTCCCAACATCTAATATAACCTATATATCCAAAAAATGATGAGATTCCATGAAAAGTACTATTACCGCAGATATCAAAGATTGGAGAAGGAAAATTGAAAAGGTATTTTTGACTCTTCAGAAACAGTAGTGCAATTAAGTATCTCTTTGGCCTAGTTTTTATCTTCTTTTACAAGACTATTTTTTATTCAGGCCCAGGAATGTAGCCTTGTTTGGTCTGGAACCTAATGTCTGGAACCTCTTTCCCCCAGAAATCAGATTTGTCCTGACCCTCTTAGCCATATATGAGACCTAATGTTTCTGTCTGTGACAATTTTTATTGTGTGTCTTTTTTTAACCTCAGCTAACCATTTATTATTTTAAACTAATTTAGTAAGTTAATATTTAGTCTTATTTTGTTGTTTTTTTCTTGTTTAATTTTTCTTTGCCTTGCTGTTGTAACCAGTGGTGGGTTTCAAACTTTTTTACTACCAGTTTTGTGGGTTTGGCTTGGTGGGTATGGTAGGGGAAGGATGATGCAATATCCCCATTTCCTCCAGTCAGAATTTTTTCTACCGGTTCTCTGAACTACTCAAAATTTCCTCTACTTGTTCTCCAGAACTGGTCAGAACCTGCTGAAACCCACCTCTGATTGTAAACTCAATAGCTAATTAATTTGTTGGGCATGTGCATATTGCTGTCTTTTAAGTTATTTTTACATATTGTTTTCTCTGTAATTCTTTTTTTTAATGGCAATAAAATTATGGAAATAACATAATACAATGTGTCTATTCTAGTCTCAGTGCTTTAAGGCATCCTGGAGATCAGAAAAACTCTACTGACCTCTCTATCTAAAGTTATAAAGAGGAAATAGACTCATGAGTTTTAAAAATTACACAAAGTCCTTTTTTTCCTTATGACATATCTCAGTACCAACTGGAGGAAGAATTGCATTTTTGACCTTGACTTCAGAGCTGTATTGTTTAATGTGTCCTTTGTGTAAATTAACTATAATTATTTGATACTCTAAATAGTCTTCCTGTTACATACATTTTAGAAATCATTTGGGAGAATAAACATTGCATTGAAATATGTGAACACTTTTCTCACTTTAAAAAGAAATTCTTATGGGAAAAGTTGTAAAAGAAATATATTGATAATGCACCTACTATTTGCTTTTTATATTTTAGTTACTTTTTACACCATTATATTTATATGTAATATCTCAACAACCTTGCTGCTATCTTTTCAGTAAGAAAAACCATTAAAAAGGCATTTAAAAAACAGGATTCTTATGAATGTTACTTTTTCATTCTCATTTGATCTTTTCCAAATCTAATAATAATAAGCAAAATGTTATTTTATGAATAACAATTTCACGTATTATGTATCCATGATGCCAAGTAGAAAATCTAACTCACAGTTGATAAAATGAACAAATGAATGGAAATGCTGCTTCTGCGTTTGCAGTACAGTTAGTCCTCGCCTTACAACCACAATTGAGCCCAACATTTCTGTTGTTAAATGAGTTTTTCCCCATTTTACAATTTTTTTTGCCACATTTGTTAAGTGAATCACCGGAGTTAATAAGTAAGTTAGTAACCTTGTTGTTATCTGAATCTGGATTTCCCATTGACTTTGCTTGTCACATGATCCTGGGACGCAGCAAAGGTCGTAAATATGAACCAGTTGCCAAGCACGTGAATTTTTATCACATGGTCACGGGGATGCTGGAATGGTCATAAGTGACTTTTTTCAGTGCCATTGTAACTTTGAACAATCACTAAATGCACTGTTGTAAATCGACTACCTGTAGTGCAATCTATAGACCTTAGATGGCAGAACAGTGTTTTCCAATCTGATGGTGCTGTTTGTCTATAACTCTCAAGAATTCTAGCAAAAATAAATGAGCATTTCACACCAATGCATCTGAAAGGGAAGAGGTTGGTACAAGCTGCCTTATTCTCCAAGCAAAAAAATATATACCATGGTGCAAAAATTTGACAGAATCTCATCTGATGCTTCAGCTTCCCATATCCTGCTTACCTTGGTATGCCATGCAGGTCTCAATAACATCCAGAGTTGGTTCATCTTCACAGAGATCATATGGCATGTTGCCATCTGCATTGACTGCCAGTAGGTCTGCCCCACTACAAGAAAGAAAAAAAGCAAGACATGATAGATATCTGCACAGTTGGACAGAAAATCCTCAGGCACTTTGAAGGATGTATAAAAGGTAAAGGTTTCCCTCGCACATATGTGCTAGTTGTTTCTGACTCTAGGGGGCAGAGCTCATCTACGTTTCAAAGCCGAAGAGCCAGCGCTGTCCAAAGACATCTCCGTTGTCATGTGGCCGGCATGACTAAACACCAAAGGTGCACGAAAAACTGTTACCTTCCCACTAAAGGTGGTCCCTACTTTTTCTACTTGCATTTTTACATGCTTTTGAAACTGCTAGGTTGGCAGAAGCTGGGACAAGTAATGGGAACTCATCCCATTACATGGCACTAGGGATTCGAACCGCTGAACTGCTGACCTTCCAATCAACAAGTTTAGCTGTCTTACCTGCTGAGCCACCGTGTCCCCTGAAGGATGTATAGTAAGGGGCAAAAAATGCAGCCTACAGACCAGGTAAAGCCTGCCAGCACCAGCACCATTCCCAGAGTCCCACAGACTAGGTGGAGCAAAAAAGGTGATCACATCCCCCCACCCCAGGCAAGTTTACAACTGTCATTTCACCCATGGAAACATTTCCCCGTTTTGGGACACATTTTTGAAATGTAGTTCTTGAAATTCTAGTAAAATAACCATTGAAAACTAGATGGTTTCTAGTTTTACATAGCATGCAGCAAGGTCACATTTTTAATTTTTTAATTATATATTAAATGAATTTACATATTGAGTGGTGTTTAGAACATGACTGGTCACTGAGGTCACTTTTATTTTATTGAGCTCTCAACCCTAGCTAAGTGTTACTTATGCTATTGTGGGGGAGTGCTAATTTATTATTGTTGCACTACTTTATCATTTCAGTGTGCTGTAAGCACCGTCTTGGTCTTTTGATTTTGACAAGCTACAAACAAAGAAATAAACACGGTAGGTTTCATAGGAAATGCAGTTCATGGGCAAATGGATAATTTATGGGAATTTCTGTTTTGCATTGCTGTTCTCATTTGTCTCATAGTTTGTCATGTCCTGTATGAGATTAAACAGATTAAAAAACCAAAACATTATCAATGCCATATCAATCTGCAACACCATGTCTCTTTTTAACTGATTACTAAAGAGGTTGCCACTAAGCTAATAAGCAAACATACTTCCCAAAAATCTCACTAAATTTTAAGATGAATGAGCATTTTTTAAAATAAGTAATCAGTACTGAGTATTGTAAATGTTTACGTTCTTGGAGAACACTTCTTTATTTATTATAGTAGAAGATGTGGAGAGGTGTGTGTGCCCTAAACTAGCAGCCTCTCCTTTATGATTTGTTGTTATGATTTCCTATGTTAGCCACATTTTTGGCCTACCAATCAAACATGGCAAATTTTATCAAACAGATCAAGTCTCTCCCACTTGTTCAATACACAGACCTTTCATAATTCTCAGCTTAATTAAAATCCACATATTAGAGGAGTACAGAGGGTGAGTACAAAAAGTTTGACAACAACTGGGATAACATATCACAGAATGATTTGATCATTCATCTTAAAATAATAAACCAGAATAAACCAGAATTTAGTTTATTGTTTCTGGGTTATTACTGTACAAATCAAATTACTGTATTTTACAGATTGTGGTTTAGGCTTAATGTCTTATACTTCTTGAACAAACCATCTTAGTGCAAGATATGAACCAATTCATGCTACATATTACAAGTACAGGAAACCTAAATTATTTATTTTCTCTGAGCAATTAATCTCATCAAATAACCTTCTAAATTCTTCTACTTTTTCCTTTCTGCTTCAGTATGTCCTTCTGACACATTCTTTGTCCTAATGAATCTTCAAGTAGAAACAAAATAAACCACCAGTGGCCTTCCCGGGATTTTGATGTTTGACAGAATTACTGCCATTTCACTATTAATAGCATTTAAAAATATTAATCACATAAAGGCAATTCATCTTAAAACATAATAGTGACACTAATCAAAGTGTTGAGCAAAAACATTATGTTATTATTATCTATAGTCTTCACTCAATTTTTAATATAACAGAATTGGCATAGGAGAATTTTTCAAAGGAAAGGAGAATTCTGGGAGAATTCTATAGATTATGGAACTCTTGCATTTAAGTCAATCATAAGTTAGCCACCTTTCACTACACAATCATTTGTACATCTTTTGGCATATCTGGCAAATCAAAAGAAGGAACTCTTACCCTAACTTTTTCAGTAGGGATGAACTATTCCTGCCAGAGAAGGGTCCCATCCTTGAGAAACTGATAGAGAATTTCCAATTTCCTGGACAAAATTGGAGGACTGACCACCATCGTCTCTACCCACAAATATGATGGAAAGTTCAAAAAACTATTTACAGCAAAATACACCCAAGCAAACAGCTTAAAATCAAGCACCTATCTGAAAATATTTTCCTGTTAATTCAAGTTTTCTATTGTGATTGGATCTTAAGGAAGATATAAACATGGCCTCATACACAGCAATAATTCCATACACACATTTCCCTTAAACATCCTTCCATTCTATTTTACCAGCTACTTTGTGAAGATATTTAAATTGGGAAACCCACCATTCTGCTGCAATAGGTGATAGGTGAGTAGGTGATACCTACTCCTGAATAAACTGCCCCAAAGATACCAACCAAGTATTCTGAATTACTTGAACTTCAACCTTGCAAATGTTCAGTGCATATTAAGCTTGACCACCTTGACACAAAGCCTTTGAAGAGGACCAACCAACCACTTTTAAGGGTATTTATCCTCATTTTTCTACCCCACGAGAACGGAGGAAATTAAAATGTAAAATGCACCTGCAAGCTGTTTCTCTGTATCAGCAAACAAAGCATAGGATCAGACTTCCTTTGTGCTGCTGTTACTTTTACAAGTCTCTTTGGGTTCCATGCTCTGACACTGAAGCCTTTTGATTTGTGCTTAAATAAGCTCTTTGATCCAAAAGACTTCTGACAGAATTCTGCTTTGATTAGAACAAACATATGCTGCTTTGTGTTCTGCAAATAAACAAATAAAAGTGAATCCAGCCCATTGCTTCTTTTGATACCAAAAGCTCAACTGCTGCAATGAAACAAGTATTATATTCTTTATTACTGACTGCTATAGCCAAAGCATATCCTTCTCTGCCAAGTTCAGGTAGCACATGTAAAAAAAAATCCCACTACATTTTATTTTATTTCTGTGGCAATCTTCTGTGATCAACTCAGAAATAGTGAGTAAATATATGATGGCTGACTTGATCATTCATTCATTCAAATATTCATCTGGTGGTCTATCTTTCTTCCAAGACCATGAATAGTTAAACCATGATAATCAAATCTGAAAATGCAAATAAAAATAACCACAACAATAATGCTTTCCAGACCCTTACAAGCTGGATTTATCTAACATCCTGGTCCACTGCCTGGGGAAACAGACACCTTTTTAGAGCTTTTCAGAACATGGAACTGGGCCATCTGAATCTCATGGTAGAATGATATTCTACAGGGAAGCATTGGGACAGAGAAAGTATATCTCCATGGTCTCACTATGTGATACTGCTTCAAAGATGCAATCTGGGGTATATCCAACCTGTCTGAATAAGCAGAAACAATTGGAGACAGCTGATACTGAAATAACCTGGCACTATGTCAGGTTATTTATATAAATCTCCATGTATCCATGTGTTGGGGGCAGGGCCACACAGATACTTTATCTTGCCAGAACTGAGCTACAGCCAGTTGTTTCCCATTCCTCCCAGCCACCAGACATTGGCAAAGAGCTTTGGCAAGTTCACAGGGCAAAGACTTACAAGTACTATCAGCACACTGATAATATTTCACCAAATCATCTCATCTGGCACTTCATATCGGTGTTGAAAAGGAGTAGGGGGAAAAGAGCCTCGCAGTATCCCTAAATGGACATTCCAACTTCCTTTGAAACTCAACAGGAACAATCCCAACTTCCTTTGAATCTCAATGGGGTCCATTAAATATCTAGAGTGGACCAAATGAATACTGTAGGTTCTTCTTCTCTAGCAAAGTACAACTGAGAGAATGGCAAAGGTAATTGCAAGTTTTCAGATCATGAAAACAGACATATTAACACCCCATCATCACTAAGACCTTTGAAGTTTGGTGCTGGAGAAGCTTCCTGTGAGTCCCTTGGACTGCAAAGCGGTCCAATCGGTCAGTCCTAGAGGAGATCAACCCTGACTGAAGTCCAAATCCTGAAAATGAAACTCAAATACTTTGGCCACCTAATGAGAAGGAAGGACTCACTGGAGAAGAATGTAATGCTGGGGAAGATTGAGGGCCAAAGAAGGAGGAGACGGCAGAGAACGAGGTGGCTGGATGGAGTCACTAAAGCAGCAGGTATGAGCTTGGGTGGACTCCAGATGATGGTGGAGGACAGGAAGGCCTGGAGGAACATTGTTCATGTGGTCGCGATGGGTCGGACACGACTTCGCAACTAACAACAACAATCACTAAGACAAAAACAACAACAGTTCTAACATGTGATCCTCAAAAATCTGGGTCATGTCTATAGTTGCCATGGTGGTTTTGAACTCCAAACCTGTCTCAATATAATTGACTAGATATATCAAGTTGAAGGGCCCTCCCACCATTATCATACATTTGGGTAAACTCTGACAGACTTTGACAAGAGTCTGTTACTATACCCTACAATAATATAGTAACATTCCTTGAAAAGTTATGGTGTCTGAGCTGGTCCACATCAAAAGGGCTGGCAACTGCCAAACCAACACTGAACAGTTCACATAAGGAAGCTGCCATGTAGCAGGAGGATGATTCACTAGCAAGAATTCCATTTAATCCCTACAGTCTGACTTTTTGAACAGTGTCTCATATCTGAGCACCCCTGAAACCCCTGAAACCCACTCCTGAAACCCACCAGAATCTCAGATGACAATTGTCAGTTCACTGCCCCGGATGCCCCAATGCCACACTTCAGAGAACATCTCCCCTTCCCATGCACTCAAAATGTATTCAAAATTGGTCCTCTTACACATTAAATCATGAATAACACCAAACATGGATTGAGCAGCCAGAAAACAAGGTCACTGAGATTCTGATGACCACAATTAGAGCAAAATGCAGTAGGTGAAAAGTCAGCATTGGCTCTAAACACTGAAACTGTCTTTCCTCAGAATGCCCCAGTCCCTTTCTCCATCTCTGAATTAGAATCTTCATGTTCCATTAACAAATGCTACAATTTCATTTTAGGCCCAATTCATACTGCCAGTTTTTTCAGTTTAAACTTTGGCCAGTTTGAAAGCAAGACATCTGCAGAATCATCACTTTAATTATTTGCTTCACAACCTTTATATTTGCTGCCAAAGATTTGGTTTAGTGCCATAATAGGTTCCTTTTGGCAGAATGGAAAGCTGTTTAATTAAGGTGTGTCTTTTGTGTGTTTCAGTGAGGAGATCTGACTGCTACTTTATTTTAACTGCCGAGATGCTTTTAGTCCCAGCCGTTGGGAGAAGGGCGGTATAGAAATTATATTAATAAAAAAATTTAAGCCAATTTCAAAGATGGTTATAAAAATTGCTTTATCCCAGGTGAGGCTACAGTATTAGTTTATCTAGTCTGTTATTATCTATTCTGATCAAGTCAAGTTATATTTGCTTATTGATTAGAGATCCAAGGCTCCATCTTGGAACCTGAAGTATAAAAAGCATATTCCCTATGACTAAGAAATTATCTATTTCTTAGAATGAGAGATCTATACATATATACACAAATTTGTTTTCATAGATTTTCATGAAAATCTACGTATAGCTATGTAGGTCTTGCTGTATTCGGATCTTTTCTCATGTAAGATTGAGAGTATCTTGGCAATGTTTTGATGAGGTCACACTTGTCATCTTCAGGCTGGTGCTTTCTGCTTTGTGCTTGGACAATCAAAGTGTGATCAGAGCTGCTGTCTTTCTATAAATATTGGTGGGGGTGTTCACTTTGTTGCTGTAAGCTGGTTGGTTGGCTGTGTTGTAGATGAAGAACATTAAGGACTCTTACCTTAATAGTCATGTGGCCTTAATAGTCATGTGAAACAGTCATGTGAGGGTTTAAAAAAGCATGACTATCCATTCTGTACAACCATCATCTCCATCCTCCAAACACTCAGAAGTATCTTAGAAGATATATTATTGCCATCTTGGTAAAAAGCCACCTCACTTCAGCTCCTTAAATGACACCTTGTTAAGTGGTAGCAACACACTTGACTTTAAGGAAGTGAGAAAAGGCTGAGCAGCTGGGAAACAGGATGAGATTATTCTCACCAATTGGAAACTGTCTTCCAGGACAGCTCTAGCATTTCTGCTGAATGAGTTTTACTGCTTTAGTGCTGGAATTAAATTCCAACCAATATTTGTAGAAAAATCTACCAATAGCAATGGTATGGTGTTGATTCCAAATCGGCACATATACCCCTACGGATTAACCCTACTAGACCATTATGTCACTGGATACTGAAACTATTCATCTTGTCTCTTATCTCATTACTATGTTGTCTTGATCTCATCACTATACTGTATTTCATTTTTTATCCTATCTTTCCACTAAAATTTCTGTTTCACTGTTGCTCTGATAGAATGAAGACATATGCTGCAATTACAATCTACCCAAAGAAAATACATTTATAACATAACTGGAAGATGAGGGAGATATTTCTTTATTGAGAGACCTCTTTTAATGAGAATTTCCTCTTAAAAATGCTAGTATAGAGTATTTCCACTACAATATGCTCCTCCAGAGAACACTTTAGCTGTTCAAGGACTTACAGTAATTTCAAAATCAGAGACAAGATATATTTCCGTTGCAGTTTTCTAAAATGTCTGCACCCAAAAGATGGAAGGCACTCTATTCATGCATTTGCCTTGCCATTTGCTCAGAATAGATAGATGATGAGACAATGTACACTGAGCACACTCATGTTTTCCCTGATCTATTCACATTGAGCAAAATGTCTACAGGAGAATTGCATTCTGTTATTTGAATGGGAATATAGCTTTCTGCATAAATCAGAAGCCAGTCCTTTTCTGGTTCCGGTTGAAACGAGAGGAGGGATGATGTTTCCTCCGCTCCTCTTCTCCCTTGGGTTCTTCTCCGGGTAGGAGGGGGACCAGGGGGGTCCTCTGTCCTGAGAGTGGGCCGCTGGATGGGGGTACACTGAAGGGTACTCCCCTTTGGGTCCCAGCTCCTGGCGTCTCCCATAAGAAGAGACGCTGTGGG
>JANHFP010002058.1:117867-129525 GCA_032468135.1 Calamaria suluensis | reverse complement strand
AGAAGTTCAAATCAAGACACTTACGTTGATATTCAGTTGTTCTTTTCTTCTTCTTCCTTGTTGCCTTGGTGGGGGTGCTACGCCTTAGATCGGCCTCAAAATGACGGCCAATTTTTTTGGATCTGAAAGCTTGGGGATCTTCTTATCGGAACACGGTTTAGCACCTATCACCGCGTTCCCCAGATATTCCCCTTCCAGGAGCAGGTCTTCACTGGACCCCACTCACCCTTTACAAGTCTTCCTCAATCCAAATTCGTTTGTGCCAGATGGAGCTCTGGCACAGACGCAGCGTCGTAGTGCCTACCCAACCCGGAAGCCTCGGTCCCTATTTTTTCTACTTGCATTTTTTACATGCTTTCGAAACTGCTAGTTTGGTAGAAGCTGGGACAAGTAATGGGAGCTCACCCCATTACGTGGCACTAGGGATTCGAACTGCTGACATTCTGACTGACAAGCTCAGCTATCTTACCCACTGAGCCACCATGTCTCATGAACTATGGCATAATCTCCTTTTAAAAGAAAAATCTAACATATTATTTGTTTCAAACCAGTGTTTGACTAGGCATCATCTCAAATAGCTCCAGTATGAATAAGAGGAATGAACATAAGATTAATTAAGTCCTATGAATCTAAAATTCTTATTTATGACAATTGTTTCTTATAATCCCAGGCAAATTAAAAATCATAGTTTACCATAAAGGGTGCAGATTTATGCATTAAAATACACAGCTGAGACTTTTCCTATAATCCTTTTGCTTTGATTAAAATTACACAGATTCTCCTTTGTGCTGACAGCAAGTTATGTTTTATAAGAATACAGAAGAAATATCAACTAAGAGGAAGTAGAAAAATTAATCATTTCAGAATAGCTAAATGTCATTTAAAGGACAATTTCTCAATAATTCAGTTAAATGCTCTCTTCCTCAAATTTGCATTTTGTACCTAGATTGACACCTGCATTGTTTAAAGCTACTATACAAATAATGAGTTGAAAGAACAAATACATAACAACCAGCAAATACAGATCACAGATAAAGGATAGGGAAAGAGACAATACTAAAAATTTAGGAGTACATGTAATGTATATGCAGATTCTCAGTCAACCCTGTCATGGTTGTTCCAAAGGTTGTTTCAAAAGGCAACTGGACTTTCTGGGTTTTGGTTTTTGTAACAGGGTTCCAGGAAGTACCCTCCTATGAAAGAAAACTCGCAAGACTACTAATAAATGGTGAACTCTCAGAAAAAATTAATATAGGTAAAGGGGTGAGACAGGGTTGTCCAATGTCTCCCCTTTTATTTATTTTGGCATTAGAATCGTTATTAATCAAAATTAGAGGAAATACAAATTGGAAAGGATTAAAAATAAAAAAGAGGAATATAAAGTACAGGCGTATGCCGATGATTTGGTATTTATAATAGATGATCCCTTGGATTGTAGTAATGCTCTATTAGGAGAATTAGACCAATTTGGGAGGGTGGCAGGTTTTAAATTAAACAAACAAAAAACAAAACTATTAACCAAAAACTGCACAGCTCAACAAAAACAAGAATTAGAAAAAAGTGGGATTTAAAAGTGGTTAAAAGGATTAAATACCTAGGTATTTGTCTTACCGCAAGATGTTCTACGATAAAAAAAGATAACTATGACATACTGGTGGGTCCAGAGGTTGTGAATGCTCCAACACTGGAAGTTTTTAAGAAGATATTGGATAAACACATGTCTCAAGTGTTGTAGGTTTTCCTGCCTGGGCAGGGGGTTGGACTAGATGACCCTTCCAACTCTTATTATTATTATCTTTGTAAAAGATTCAAAAGACATCTGAACTTACGTCCATTTATGGACTTTAAACATATGGGGCAGCATGTCCAATGTAAGAGGAAAGGCTGTAAATCAGTGACAGAGCATATAGTTTGCATGCAGAAGCTCCCAACCTGAGAGCTTCTGCATGCAAACTATATGCCCATGTCTTAAGGCAATTCTCATTGACAATGCTTAGTTAAATGGATCATTTTCATAAACTCCTTTGGAGCACTTGCTCTAAAGGTTCCTCCATGTAATCAAGTCAAGTTAGTGTTCTAAAAGGTGTGTACACTGTACAGAAATGCTGCTGATTGCCAAATCAAACCCACAAATCATCGTAATTACTGTTTTAAAAACAACTGGCTAGCTTGGGAACACTGATAGTACAGAATAGTGTGCAGCAGACCACTTCAATTTCAATTTGGAACTGGCAATGTCTCTGTGCTAATCTATCATCAGTCAACCTGAACTTCATTGGCAAGGAAGAATAGTTGCTGTTCTTAAAGAGACAGAACACTTACATTTCCTTAAATCCATCTTGTCAAAGCCAAACTGGTGGCTCCAGCTCATCTGCTTTTTGTAAAAATATTATGAAGCAAAAGAGTTTACCATTATTGCAAGGAGATTCAACAACACAATATAGAGGGGAAGTCCTCTAGTCTAGAAGAATACCAATAAAATTGTGGCACACATAAGAAGTAAGATTGTGGCACACATCTTAACAGTGTCATATCAGATCTTGCAACCTTGAAGATCTGACATTTTTCTTAGGTACTGGAGCCAGGATGTTGAGGGTAACTCAGTAGGCATTATTTTGTTCTAGCTACAGACAGAGTCGTGAAGAACTTCTTTTAAATTATGTATGGTATTATAAACTTTATAATGAAATCTTATATACATTTGATTAGCTGCTCATTAATTTGGTTAAGAAACTGATTTATTGACTGACTTATATCATTTTCTACTTCTGGCCACCACGTAAATTAAAACAAACTTAAAGTTAATTACAACAAAATAGATAAAACAATATGCTTCTGTAAATTATTTAAATAAATAAAAATAACTATTAGTACATTTGATTAATTTAACCCTTCCACAACAATTATATTGTGCAAATTCTAAAGAACTTCAAAATAATTAATAGCAGAAGCTTCTAATATTCTAGCTACCTATGTCAAAAATTTTGACATTAATCCAGCATTCATCTACCCTTCCTGCTATTTCACACCATGTGGAAAGTGCAACTCCTGTCAAAATTCTCCTTCCCATATGTAATTTGACTTTATAAGTAATGGGAAGCTATTCATATTCACTTTCAGAAATTCATCACCTACTAGGAATTAATAAGCAGGAACATTCTCCAATTACCTGAGCTTTAGAACTCTGTAGAGGGCTGGTGAATAACCAAATATATACAAATGTAAGTTCAACTTTTATACTGAAATCAGAATATTGTTTCTGTGGAAGAATTGTGAATCAGTACCAAAACATGAGTAACTTCCTCAGCCTGGCATTACAGATGTGCTGAAGTAAAACTCCATCACCCTGAGCCAGTACAGCTAATGTTGTCTTTCAACATTTGTGTGCGTGCCTACATTGACGAAAATCATTTTAGGTTTTGTTTCAGAAATGAGTATTACTCGGTGATTGAGGGCACTGAAGTGGAGCCAATTATCTGGAAGCAAGATCTTTAGGTCTATTACCAGTGGTGAAATCCATTTCTTTTCTACCGGTTCTGCGGGCATGGCTTGGTGTGATAGGCGTGGAGTAGCTTGGTGAGCATGGCACCAATGGAGATACTGTAAATCTCCATTCCCACCCTACTCCTGGAGGAAGGATATTGCAAAATCTCCATTACCACCCCACTCTGGGGCCAGTCATAGGTGGTATTTGCCAGTTCTCTGAACTACTCAAAATTTCCGCTACCAGTTCTCCAGAACCTGTCAGAACCTGCTGGATTTCACCCATCTATTACCAATAGAAAATTCCATACATTAATAACAAGCCTTTCAGTTCCAGATTTCTCAATGCTGTTTTGGCATAAGCAATTTATAATTAAAAAGAAAGCTACATACTGCAGAGCTGCGGAATCAAGCAAATTGATCAAAGCCAAGTACTGATCTATAAAATGTGACCTGACACAGAGAGAAGATGAAAAACCAAGCATTCACAAGCATACTCCCTTAACCCAAGGAGAAAAACACTGTTCTAGTTTCCCTCAAGATAAAACGTTTTGCAAAGGAAGTTAGTTTTTCCTTTCGTATCATCAGAAATTCAGTGTTTTGTGAAAATAACTCCAGTTGTCAACATTTAATCAGGAATGCCCAATGCAACTTATTTTTGAACAATAGCTGTTAGTGGAAAACTTGTCCCCCTATAGTTGAGCACTCTGAGATATTTTAGATCAGAGATCTTCAAACTTGGCAGCTCTCAAGCTTCAACTCCCAAAATTCTCCAGTCCACAAGTCTTAAAGCTTGAAGTTTGAAGACCTTTGGATTAGATGGGCCTGATACAGAATGTTAAACGTCACTTAAGCTCTTCTTCGTTTTAAATATTGGTTTTTCAATGAATTTAAAGTATGTCTGAACCAGGACACTATACTGGTTCAGACCTAACCTTATTTAATGGGCAAACTGATCATATTATGGCTTAAAGCAATACAGGACTCCTGCAACAACTTATACAGGACTACTAACTCATTCCCACATAATAGAGATTCGTCAACAATTTACACGAGTTTTGAGAAAGTTTCAAAGAACAATTAATCTAGCACCAAAGCTGTTATAAAATAAGATTAATAAAACTGCAATACACTGCTTTTTTTCTCCCTGAAGCAGCAGTCAGAAAAATTTGCAAATAATATCTTATCCTGGCTTGGCCTAAAATGCAATTCTAAATCTGAAAACTAACCAACATGAGGAATGGAAGGCCTGACTTTAAATGCCATTTTCCTCTGCAAAATTGACTTGTCTTTCTATATACAAATTTGTTTAAATAAATTCAAATCCAGAGTCATCTTTACATATGTATGCATGAATGTATATATGTATGTATGTATTATGTATGTATGAAAGTATGTATAAAGGGGTATATTTGGGATACAGGATACACATTTACTTTCCTTGCCTTTTTTTGGAAATATATTGTAATGTTTTGATAAATAACAAATCAATATTTACCTAATTATATTTTGTTTATATTAAAGCTAGAGTTGAAGATATTCTTCTTTGTGTTACATTTCTCAAATAAAAATCTGCTTCTTCCCTCAGTTTTTTCAAGCCAGAGTAATTTTATTACCTATCCCCAAAGCAGTAAATTAATTTTTCAATGCTATCCGAAGTTGCCTTGTCAACAACTGGCACCTATCCAAGGAATAATTTTCTAAACCATAAGAATTTTCTGCCAAAGTGTATCTAGTTATTAGTCTATTGTGATTACTAAAACATTTTTGGCCTACCTAGTACGCTGTGCAATATTTTCTGCTATACCCAATAATCAAGGGCCAGTTTCCCAAAATGTATTTATTCACTTATTTTATTAAGAGGTTTTACAATCCGGAACAATGCCCAGCAATAAAAAAACAAAGTTAGAAAAAACAATACAAATTTCCAAGTTAATCATTGCTATAGGTAAGGGGGTGTCAAACTCACGGCCCAGGGGCCAGATCTGCCCCACGAGGTGCTTAGATCTGGCCAATGGGACCACCCAGGAAACAACAAAGAACTGGCCTGCGGTGCCTTTGCCAGTGAAAACAGAGCTCCGTTTTCAGTGGCAGAGGGTTGCAGGAGGCCGTCACAGCCGAAAATGGAGTTTGGAGGCTTGTTTTTTCTGGTAGAGTACTTGGGCCACCGTAGGTACCCCCATGTGTGACAGGAAGCTGACCACACCTACTTCAGCCCCTCCCCCTGAGGTCAAGCACAACTCTGATGAGGCCATCAATGAAATTGAGTTTGACATCCCTGATATAGGCAGAGTCACCTAGAGCCACAGGGATGTTAAAACAACACAGTTTTTACAGTAGTTGCCTATGGAAGTCTAAAAGAGGTGCACCATATCCAGAGGAAGTGTGTTCCAGAGTGTCAGGGACTAATATGGAAAAAAAATCTGTGTAAACTGTTGTGGATGTATTTCTTGTGGACATTTTCCAGATGACCCAACAAGGCATTGGACATTTCTGACAATCATTGAACAATATATTCTACTGTGCTCTGCTGACACTGTGTTCCACCAGTGTCAGCAGAGCTAGCAGCAGAGTCGGACAGTGAGGAGGTTGGGGAGGAACGTGGGCCAGTCCTGGACTCTTGGGAAGGCTTGGATGAGGATTCTGAGTTGGAGGCAGAGAGGGGGCTAAGGTCATCTGGTAGTTCTTTGCTGCTTCTGGAGCCTCCAGAGTCTCTGAGTCTTATATCAGAGAGACAGAAGAACAGACGTGAGCCTGCTGCCAGTGTGTGCATGCGCAGAGGTGCCAGAAGCAAGAACAATTAAGAAAACAGGATCTATTTGGGAGTATGACTTGGAGTTGATTGGCCCCTCCCATAAGACATAAAAGAGAAGTGAATGGGAAATGAGCAATTAGTTCATCTGGTCGATAAAAGCTCTGTAAAAGTTCTGTTTGACTCTGTGCTAAGTTTGGCCTTGCCCTGTGTTTGGCAATTAGTTCTCTGGCATCATTCCAAGGCAGATAAGGTGGGTCTTTGTAAACACTCCCCTGGGTAGACTGTATGAGAAGCCTTTCAGACTGGGAATGACATTAATTCACAACCGTTTGAATTAAAGAGGTTTGTCAGGACTAAGTTGTGCTATATACTTTCTAAGGAAGCTTAGGTCAGAACACACTGTTAGGTCAAAAAAGGGCTCTAAAGGCAATGACCAGCACTTTGGCGATTAAATATATTCTGTTCCAAAGATACCTGTATGCCAAGGGATCTGTCCAGTTCATGGTTAGACCAAAGGTATCCGAAAGTGAATAGTTTTCTGGAAATGTTAGATTCATTAAAAAAAAATAAAAAAAAACAAAAAAAAATGAGTGCAGCTTAAATGCAGAACCTCCCATAAAAATATTCAGGGTTAAAAAGTCCAACAGAAGGTAAATTTTCTGGTTCAGAATCTGAGAACCTCTGGTCTTTTTTTCCAACAAGACCTACATTGGAGAATCAAAAAGGATGATAGCAGTATATTAGTATCATAAATACAAATAGCAGTGTATTGGTCTAGTGTTAAAAACTATGTTTTAAGTTTTCTAGCCAAGACAGCTTCTTTAATCTGTGTCTCTATCCTAGGGCTGAGTAATTGAGCTGAGCACTGAAATGACACTTAAGCCCCAGAAAAAGGGATCCTGAAGCTACAACAGATGTTGCAGTTCAAGTTCACCAGATGCAATAGATCTGGGGAGGAAATCAGCCTTGTTACTAGGCCCTGCTTTTCTCTGGCTCCTCACTCCCACTCCTGCATGAAAAGCATAGAGCAGGGGTCTCCAACCTTGGCAACTTTAGAATACTTGTGGACTTCAATTCCCAGAATTCCCCAGCCAGCTTTGCTGGCATGTCTTAAAGTTGTCACAGTTGGAAACCTCTGTCCTAGACCACTGAGGTTTATTTTAGTTGAGCTTACAAACCGAAACATTGCCTATAAATTTATAATACCAACTCCTCCCAATTTGCTCTAGAGAGATATAAATAGGCAAAAAAAATTAAAAAGAAAAAGCACCATAAAATCCAAAATTTATATGCATGTTTCGTATCTCAAAATAGAAAGCAGATTGAAGTAACAGAGGAATCTGAAAGATGAATGGCAGAAGAAAAGCATTTTGCCTGTTCTCAGGGGCAACTGCAAGCGTTAGGCTAGAAACCAGGAGACAGTGAGTTCTAGTTCTGTTTTAGGAATTAAACCAGCTGGGTAACCTTGGGCTAATCACTTTGTCTCTGCCTTAGGAACCAAAAAAAGAGGTTGACCAAGAGCAAAGTAGATGCACTCAAGTATCACATGAAGTGCATGTGATATCACACGTCATTGAAGCAGTAGGTGTGAGCTTGGGTGGACTCCGGGGGATGGTGGAGGACAGGAAGACCTGGAGGAGCATTGTCCATGGGGTCACGATGGGTCGGACACGACTTCGCAACTAACAACAACATCACATGAAAGCATGAAGCAAAGTCTTAATCCTAGTAAAACCTCTTTTATTAATACAACTGTGAATTCCGTTCATTCAGTCTTTCAGAGGAATGTTTATCAACCCCCACCTTATCTCACTTGGAACGTTGCCAGAAAAGCAATTTCCAAATGCAGAGCAAG
Organism: Calamaria suluensis; assembly: GCA_032468135.1. Lineage (NCBI taxonomy): Eukaryota > Metazoa > Chordata > Lepidosauria > Squamata > Calamariidae > Calamaria > Calamaria suluensis. Next base: position 121,432 of record JANHFP010002058.1, on the reverse strand, counting down.
GCCAAACTTGGCACCAAATCTATTAGAATCATGAACAGAACTTTCCAATCTTGAAACGAGATGAATCAATTGCTTCCTGTAAAAGCCCACATCCTGTTCACTCCTTTTTTGTCCTATGGGAGGAGCCATTCATCTCCAAGGTGTGGTATTCCCAAGTCCACCCTGCTTTCTTAATTGTTCTTGTCTTCTGGCAGCTCTCCATATGCACACACTGGGAACGGGCTCCAGCTTTCCTCTGCCTCGCTGCTGTCTAACTCCCTCTCTGCCTCTGACACAGAGCCCTCCTTCGAGCTTTCCCCAGCCCCCAGGACTGGCCCATGTTCCTCCCCAAACCTCCTCAGTGTCCGACTCTGCTGCCAGCTCTGCTTGCGGCAGGCCACAACAGCACCATTGGATGTCCAGAAAAAACAGGATGGGGTTCCTTCTGGGTAAAATCAATATTGACTTAATATCATATAATCATAATTAAGACTATATCTTTATATATAGATTACATGTATATATGGGTAGGTGGTAACCTTTTTGGTGTACATTTGAGTGAAGCTTGTACTTTTTTATAATGCTTAAGTAACCATTGTACAATTACTTTAGTACTTGTTTATTTAAAAACAGCAATCTATGATAAACTTTGTTAGTTTTTTCATGTTTCAAAAACTAAGAAACAGCCTTCATTCATGAATAAAAAAGTGCTACCATTAATTTAAGCCAAGTAGCTAGACAAAGTTCACATTATTTTCAGATATTGGATATCTTCTGTTATCTAGTCCAACAGTAGCTGAAATGTACAATAAATGACTAATAAAGGATGGCACAAATTGTTCTACCCTTGTCTTACTCTACTATATTTCAAATAAATTGGCTTTACAGATGCCAAGCAATTATTTAAATATGGCTTACTTAAATCACTACATCAGGTCAACAATTCTACTAACCATGGGTAATTAAAATTTAACCACCATTAGATGGGTTTTATAATAAAACAACCAAGCAAATAGACAATATTTCCAGTAATAAATGAAACAATATTCTCTAAGTTATAATGGCATTGAAAAAAGCAATTTATAATCAGTCATCACACTTACAGTCATTGTAGCAAACTTATCAAAACTGGCAACTGGCATGTATTTCAATGGTTGTAGCATTCTGTGGGAGAAGTCAATGGGAGAAGCTGGATGTGCTTAACAACAACATAATTCACTTAACAACTGAAGTAATTTGCTTAACAACTATGTCAAAAAGGTCATAAAGTTAGATGTGAGTCACTCAAGCAGTTTGCTTAGGAATAGAAATTCTGGTCCCAACTTTGGTTGTAAGTCAAGAACTACCAATGTACCTCAATAGTGGGATTCAACTCCCAGAGCTACTGGTTCACTATCAGGTATATGTAGGCATGTGGGCACACTTTGCGAACGCGCAGCACTTCTGAGCAAGCGCAGCACATTTTTGATGAAGTCTGGGCAGGTGGGTGGAGCTTCCTGCCACCGCCAATACTGATTTACCTGAACCAGGGTGAACTGGTAGAAACCCACCACTGCTGTACCTTAACACCTATTAGAAATATAACCCAAGACTTTTTACAATGTCTCAGAACAGAATAAAGTCCAAGTATCTTGACATTTGCTAAAATCCTGTTGTCCTCTAAAACATTGCTACTGAAATCCAGCAGTCCAACTGCTGACCTAGCAATAAAATCCACCTGTGGTTCATGACATTCTGTTCTCACCATGAGCCAAGCTTTCTGAGAATCAACAGAAGGAAGCAGTGGCTGGGTTTATATAGCATGCTAAGCCGTAGTTTGCTTAATATGATTAAATTAATAAGCTATAGTTGGTTGTGTTAACATCATATGTTGATAAAACCAAACAAATCACATCTTGACATAGCATATTTATAAACTAAGTCACAGTGTTTGTTCCAGACACAAATCATGGGGGGAGGACAAATTATTATTATTATTATTATTATTTGTTTAATTTCTATACCGCCCCTCTCCACACGGACTCGGGGCGGTGTACAGCCAAGTCAATTTAAAAACAAAAGACAACAATAAACAATTAAAATAGAATTAAACTAGTTAATTATAAAAAAACTATGTAAATAGGACATTGATAAGGCAATAAAGAAAAGGAAAAAATAAGACAAATTTAGGAGATTTTGGAGCAATGAATCACATAAATGTTGTTTAATAGAGGTACAAGCAAAAACAGTGAGGACAGAGAAAAGTATCAGCACCATGCAAGGGCATATACTCTATTGTGATAAAATATGTGACCAAAACCAGATAACTACGGAATTTTCTCAAGACTTTGGAGAGAAAATAATGCATAAAGCCCATTACCCAGCAATTAGATATTATATTTAAAGTAACCCTAAGTGATTTAACTTGGTTGAAGATTAACAGTTCATACCACAAAGCATAGAAATATTTGAGGTTTTCATTCAAATCCATTTTAATTCCAACATGCAAGATCCAATCATTTAAAATACAATTAACTGTGATTTCATTTAATACCACCACACGAATAGAAACAGACAGAATTTCCTACTAGGCATTAATACCAGCTTTGAGGTTTGTAAGTTGAGAGCCATTTGATCTGTAACGGGAGACATTGCTACCTTCAAAACTCATATTTCGTGCACTTATATAATTAAAGCAGCAGAAAGGAATGGGTGGCCAGTGGTTTTGTTCAAGAATATAAATATATCATGCGATCCAATCAGATTGTGAATACTGAAGCCCTGATTTCTAATCTTTATTAGAACATTACATAATATGTTTATACTTTGAGAGGAGAGGAAATCCCATTGTACTATATAAAGAAGCACTTCATTCTTTATCATTCAATAGAATTAAAGCTGGATTAGAGATATACATAGAAAGCTTTGATAAGGAAATTGGAGTATAGTACATGATTTCCTGTTTTAACATAAGAGATATTCCCAGGAGATTGGTTTCTTCCTTTCCACATCCTCTTTATTTATCTGTCTACACTGAAGAGAGAGATTACATTATTTCCATGGACCCTTAAGGAATTATCCAGTGAATCTGCCACATAGAAAAGCAATTACATAAAAATAATCCACAAAAGAGCAACCAATAATTAACTAGACAGCAGAGGAACAAAATCAAATGTTTAAAAAAACGGCTTCTTAGGGGGGAAAACAATTCTTCAAATTCACAGAAGTCAGGCAATTTCATTAAAATTTCAGGGGCCAAACACAGAATAAGTTCAAGTCAGCAATCATGTAGTGGGTAAGAATGAAGAAATGTTAAAGGTTAAATTAGAAATTTGTTAGATTGCTAGTGGAGGAAACAGAAGAATTACATGTTGTTATTGGGGGAATTGTGTTAGAGAGAAGAGGGACAGAGTTAGAGGTAGTGGGAATTATATGGTTATATACTATTTTTATTATTATTATTTTAATTATTATATTTTTAATTGTTATATTGGCTAGGGAACGTAAAGTGTGGGAGTTATAATCTATTGGAATAAAAAGTAAAATCTCTATCCTGTACTTGTCTCTCTCGTCTTCCAAAAAAAATTTCTCTGTGTATCTTTTGGTC
>JANHFP010002058.1:104748-117767 GCA_032468135.1 Calamaria suluensis | reverse complement strand
ATTGTGAGCCTTAGCTTTCCTCACTTCATCTTTACAGGCTCGGGCTGTTTGCTGATATTCTGCCTTAGTTATTTGTACCTCTTTCCATTTTTTATATTTGTCCTTTTTGTCTTTCAATTTGTCTGAGAGTTCTTTATGCAGCCATAAAGTAACTATTGTTACTGCTACTTTTCTTCTGCGATGAACTAGCATTAAATGCTTGGTTTAAAGCATCCCAGATTAATCTGGGAAATCAGACTGTGCATACCTAAATATACATTCATATACATGGTATGAATAGTGCTTCAACAAGAGCATAGCCTCTGACCTCAAAAACTTACAACATGTACTTTGATCCAAGAGAAGGTTTAGGAGATTATATGAGATGAATAAGGAGGAAATTAATTTATTATAGAATGCGGTTTCAAAAAACTTTTTGGAAATAAACTATAAGTACAACTGTCATCGTTCAGAGGTTAAATTGGTGTCATCTTAGAGAGGATAAAATATAAATGATTTAATCTTAATGTACTATAACTACTGCAAAAATGATCCAAAGTCACTTCTTTATAACCTTGGTTTATTTTCTTTCTTACTTATTCCCTATCTTTGTTTTCTTCTAATATTTCCATTGTTTTTATCTTGTTAAAAAATTTATCTGATAAAAATTAAATTTTAAAAAGTTAATTTGGGAAACCTCACACCACATCTTGGCTAGATCATTATTCTATTACAATATTGTGCATTCGCTTATACATAAATAGCTACTCAGAGTAAGGTGGGGAAGCCGTTTAGCTGGGAGTAGAGGGGCAGGATTTAGTCTTCCAATTGTGGTTGCAGAAAAAGAAAAGGCTCTGCAAATACCCTTTTGGATTCAAGGAAAACTCCCTTCAGCAACTGTGGGCTTTCCTTAACCTCAACAGCAACTTTGGTTAAACAATTCTACCCCTGACTTTGACAGGAGAAGAATAGATCAAACTTTACCTCCCCACTTCCAAAGTACAAAACATTCAATTTTACATTCACATGCAAAAGCTTCATTATCACTGAACTTTCTCTCATTTTTGTTTTGCTTTTTTATTTTTCCATGTGACAGCCAGGCAAGTGTTTGTAGCTTTATAGATACTATGTTCAGCATAAGGGCAGCAAATGCCATTTCCTTTTCGTTTCAAAGTCATGTTGGCAATGTAACTGAATGGATTGAATGGTAAATATAAAACTTCATTTATCCAGACTGGAATTTTTAAAAAGCTAAGTTGGCAAAAAGTTTTGTATGAGGTTATTTAGTTTATGTTTTGCATATCTGAAATGTTATAGCTATTGTGAAATATGGCAAAGTAATGAATAAAAATGGGAAAGATAAACACTATGGAATTTTACTAGTGCAGTGGTCCCAAACCTTTTTGGTACCATGGAAGAATTTTTTTCCACAGACTGGGAAGGGGGTACGATTTCACTTTTGCCCACTTTTCTGCTGCTCAACTTCAGCCAGTTCCTAACATGACCCAAAGTTTTCAGAAAGAACACATTTGCTTTTAAGCATGGACAGAAAGGGGCTTGGATTTCTTCCTCCTAAGATTTGTCAATGGATATTCTTAACCATCCATGTCAAGGTTGCCCAAAGGTGCTTCTTCCAAAAGGCAACTTTAGTTTCTTGGGGTTTTTTTTGATTGAAAATGTTTCACTTCTCATGAAAGAAGCTTCTTCAATTGTTCAGAATCAAAGAAATCAAAGAGGAGAAAAATTAAGTCCAGTTGTGTTTTGCAAAAACACCTTTGATTCCTAAGATTATTAGCAAATTATTAAGAAATGGGCATACAGTAAATAATCTCCAACATTCATTCCAATTATTACATTACATTATTCTAATTCAAAGTTGCATAACCAGAGGCCTGCATGGCATCTCCTTTGAGTGCAACTACAGAAAACCCTCACCAATTCAACTTTTCAGGAGATAAAAGGGGGGAATTAACCCCATGAAGAATAATCATATTACATTTGAGTCTTTACTTAGTAACATTTAATTATATGCTGTCCAGAGTCACATTAAGATTGGGTAGCCATATATATTTCTTAAATTAACAAATAACATTACTCATTTTAATTTAATCTACATTATTTTTTAAAAAATATTTTCCTTGCTCACTTTTTGGAAAGGTAATAAAAAATTCAAGAATTTATTTTCAGCAATAGCCACTTTGCCACTGAGAAGGGCAAAATTAGGGAGTTTTATATTATCACATATTGGGGGGAGAAGGGGTGCCAAGCTTTTTGGCTCATAATACTCTTCTAATATATAATTTCAATGCTAGGAAAAAAAACCACATTTAAAAAATGCTGCAAGAAACTGCAGAGTGAAAGAAATAGAATGGAAATACAATTAATCAATGAAAAACATTAATTACCCCATTAGATTGGGAATGATCAACAGCATTTTTGTGAATAAATAAAAGCATGTGAGAAGCCTTTAAAATAAAAATAACAAATTAGACCTAGATAAAGCTATTTGAATATATGAACCTATAGTAAATAGTAACTGATATATACATTTAGGCAAACACTTTCCCTCAGCATATGGCTAAGTGGGTGTTTTTTAAAAAAATAAAATAAAATAATAGACAAGCAGCCTATTACTCAAGTTATTCTGGTATTTTTTCATGACAGGAAAACTAGAAGAAACTGCAGTAGAGAGATAAGAGGGTTGTAGTTCAATTTTTCAAAAGGAGATAAGTTGGTCTGCCAAATCTGAAGTAAATCATGTTACCACAACTTAGGGTCTGGCTTGACATTAAAGCTTTACAGAGCAATATTATTCCCCAAGGATATCTGCTGAGGGATGGGGGAGGGGGAGAAAAGGTGTTAAAATCTGCCTGATGTGGATGCAGCATTACAATTATGGCCTTGGGCAGGACCTTGATCCAATGCCACACCCACCATCTTACAGACAGTTAACTCTCTGCTAATGTGAACCTCAGTCCCTCCATTGAAAACAAGAATGGTGAAGAAAAAATACCTACCTGTGAACCAGATTCACAGTCGTTTTTATTTTTGAAAGTTATGCTGGGCTAGTGACGACTTTGGCTCTACTCAGTTTAGAGTCCCATCGTGTCCCTAACTTGTTAGTTTCATAACTCAGCCCTTAAGTATACCAATCTATCCCTTATTTCATTAGGAAAGGAGGACAGAAAACGGCTGTGAGGAATAAAGTAAGCCTATGTGGGATTATTAATAAAGAATAGACAGTTTTGCCCAATATTCACAGTCATTTATTCATCTTAATTATTTTATACTGTCTGGTCCAGGGATTTCAATGCAAAGTATCTTTGGCTAATACATTTCAACTCTTAGAAAAAGAAAAGTTACCATCATCCAGTAAGGTTAGATGTGATATGAACCAGCATCCTTCCTCGACACAGCAGATCATCATAGCATTTGCTTTGCAAGATATTTATTAAAGTGCAAAATCGTTCCTTAAATTGATTCTACTAATAGCTTGTCTGCAATTACTGGTGAGCCAGAAGGACATGGGGTAAAAACTGATGGAGAAATCATCAGCAGTTATAACCAAAGCACAGCAATTAACTCATTGAAGTTCACCCTTCATGTTCTGCAAAATGAGATGTTAGTAAAAAGGCTTCGATCTGTCTTAATTTAGATTAGGAATAGGCAACTAGTTCTGGCCAGATGGTTTTCACTAGCCCCAATTACTATGGTTGGGCTGTTTTAAGTGTGTGTCGTTGTGCGCACGCTCCTTCGAGTCAGGTTTTTTTTTTTACTTTTTTGGACAAGTCCCTGCAGTTTTTTGGCAAGGCTTTTCAGAAGTGGCCTGCCTTTTCCTTCTTCGTAGGACAGAGAAAGAAAGTCGGATGCAGTGTTGCCCAGCAGCAACATCTAGCCTGGCAGTGAAATCCACTTACCTTTGCTACAGGTTTGGGAATGGAAGTGTGCAAGAATGTGCACATGCGGAGCATGCTCTTCTGCGCATGCTCAGAACCTTCTGCGCATGCACAGATCATAAAAAAATGGGATGCAATGATGACTCAGCAGTTGGGCGGTGCCTCCCAAAAGCTACGGGTTCAGTGAACTGGATAGAACCAGGGAGATTTCACAGCTGATCTAGCCTGATGTCTTAACCTTTACACTAAGCTGAACTCTCATACAACCATACATTAAAAATAGCCTCCCTTTTTACAACCCTGTAATCCCTTAATCTGGGGTAAAGTTGGGGCAAATGGATGGAGCTGAGCATTTACTGGCCAGATGCTGTTCCTGACTCCATGTGGAGTTCACAGCAGATATGTTTTCTTTGTGCCCTAAGAGAGAGAAGCTTCTGCTGCAACTGGGATTGAACTCTCAACCTTCCAGGTGGGAGGCGAGCATCTTATAGGCCTCTTTTCATATATGCATGCATACATAAATACATACATAGAAGGAAAGATAAAATTGCAAGATAAAAGTAAGAGAGATGAAGCGACTTGTAATGGTAAGTGTAAAACACTCTCACTTCAGTAAAAAGAGTTTCACAATGAAGTAATTAACTTTTCTATATAATTAACATCTCACATTTTCTATAATATAAAGAGACTCACACTTGAAAACTTAATATACATCACATTTATAGGCAAAATAAAAAATAAAAAGTGGGCAAAGCTATTGGGCTACTTAAAAATGCAAATGTAGTCTAAAAATCATATCAAGTTGTTTGAGAATGTTCAAAGATCTATCAGGGAATTTAAAAACAAAGGCTTTCTGACACATTTGGGAATCTACAATATCTGAGAGAAATTCTTCATCCTTAACTCATAATTCAAAGCCTTAGATAGTTGTTCCTCCGTTTGTTTTGACCATCAGATACTAAGTCTGTGAACAGATGACATTGCTCTGACAGGTCTCTGATGAGAAACCAGGAACATTAAAAGGAAGCAAAATGGGGCAAAGCCAACACATCTTGAATCATTCTCATAAAGATACATTCCTTAGATGACTTTTCTGAGGGAAAAAGGAATTCAGACATTGCATGCCATTATATTAAAATTAGACTTTATATGCTTTTAGCTATACATTTATATCAGCGGTGAAATCCAAAATTTTTCTCTACCAGTTTTGTGGGAGTGCCTTGGTCGGCATGGTACGGGAAGGATACTGCAAAATCTCAATTTCCACCCCACTCCAGGGGAAGGATAGTGCAAAATCCCCATTCCCTCCCCACCCTGGGATCAGCCAGAGGTGGTATTTGTCAATTCTCTGAACTACTCAAAATTTCTGCTACCGGTTCTCCAGAACCTGTTAGAACTGCTGCAATTCACCCTGATTCTTGTGAGAACTTTAACTTTCTAGTAAATCTGGGTGTAAAATAAGGAGACATAGAAGGTATTTTAGAAAAAATAACATCTCATAGAGCCATAAAGGCGAGTCAAGTGACAGCAGTAAAGAAAATCAGGTCATTCATCAAAAACCATTAACAAACCCGAAATTGCTTCTAGGTGAAAATAGGATTAAATCAAGTTATGATGGCACAAAGTGAGTTTGCAGACAGACATTAGGTTTCAGTTCAGACAAGGCACAAAGAATCATTCAGCAATGCTTTTATTTGCTGGAATACAGCCAGGGAAACCGATCACAATATAGTAGTACAATTATCATGCAGATATAAAGTACAGAAGCAACATGATCAGCACCAGAGCCAAGTACAAGCATAAATGTCCTGTATCACTAAGATTCAAAAAAGCAGAGTGTGAAGCAGTTTTGCTGTAGTTGGCAAATATTAAATAAAGAAATACACTATTTCTTTTACATGTGGAACAACCATTCATATTGCAGACAATAGGTCAGAGAAATATAGATAACTGGTACCATAGGCAAAGAATCCATAGTACCAAAGAATCCAAAGAAAAAATCCTTGTTAAAAATGAGCCAGCTGGATCAAGAACTTGAAGAGAGGGAAACTGTTCACCCTATAAAGTGACTTCAGCAACAGTCTCTATAAATGGTTAATTATCTGTCTTCTTTTTTAACACTCTCATTCACAGCACACGAGTGTCTTTCTCTAATGCCAATCAAATGCAACATTTACTTTTCACAAAAGATGTCACAAGGTAGGAAGGGACCTTAAGATCATTCAATCCCTCCCCACGTTGAAAGAGAGCCTTTGTGCAGAATCTCATTAACCCATCTCAACAACCGTTTTAAATATTTTATCAAGCTGCTACATCAGGCCGAGAAGATATTCCTTTGTTCGTATAATTCAGATGAATTATACAATATGAATATTGGCACTAACACAACCAAAGGGGTGTTGCCTGTCTCTGAGGAAGAGGTGGCGTGGGATAATCTCAAGGTTTGAAGAGTTGTAAGGAAAAGGTATGTGGGAGGGAAATAACCTGCATGCATGGATAGAATAAAAATAATCCACCAGGGCTGAGCATGTTTCTGAAGCATGTAAATAAACCCAATAACAGGGATGAAATGGGGATACTGGATATCTAAACAAGGAATGTTCCACATACATTAGGTGGAAGATTTAACTTCCATTTGTTTGGTTTCTGCAGGGCAAAGTTCATACTCTTCTGCCTTATCCCAGATAATTTAGAATAGAGTTTTTTAGAAATCCAAGTCAATGGATTGGTTATTGCCATTTATTTCACAATACAGGTAATCCTCAATTTACAACAGTTCATTTAGTGACCGTTCAAAGTTACAACAGTGCTAAAAAATTGAGCTACAACCATTTTGCACGTGACCATTGCAACATCCCCGTAGACACGTGATCAAAATTCAGATGCTTGTAATAATATTGGAAGTAAGATTGATGATTATTACTTACCTCCTGCATTTAAAGAAATAATCTCAAGGTCAGCTAGGATTTCTATGTAAGGTGATGGGAATTTCAAAACAGAGCAAAGTAACACAAGAATAAAAATACCAGGAATTGTTCATATGTGGAGCCTGGCTTCAGAAGAATACGGGATGCACATGCGACATAGAGTAGTTACAGAAGATAAAAGTCCTAATCATAACTGGGACTTACCACCTCGGGTCTTTTAGGAAATATCCACAGCATTCAGATGCTTCTAAATCCAGCACTGTGCACCTAAAACTTGGGCAGAAGAAACAATTGTTAAGAAACTTTTCTTATTATAAGTTCGGGTCACTAACAAATTAAAGCATTCAGATTAATAAAGCCCTAAACTAAAAAGCTACTTAGACATTATTTCTGAAATGCTGAAAAGGAGCTCTGGGAAGGATATATGCATTCATGCTTTCATCCTTCTGCTAATCCATGAAGAAGGTTGGAGCACGGAAGAGTCCAGGTGTATGAATCAGAGATGGGGATGTTATGGTCCTGCAGATGTTATTGGACCATCACTTTTTGTATGCCCATCTTTAGCCATGACAGTTGATGCTGCTACATGCTGACCATCAGGAATACCTAGCCAACTACAAATTTCTTGATCCTGCTTCAAACCAATGCATAATATCCATCCCTTGATGAACATCCCTATCAAGGGCTAAAGGTTCTCCTGTACAGTTGTAATCAACTCAAGGGGGGGAAGATGCTCATCTCGAATTCTCAGCTGAGTGAGCCTACATTGTCTGAGAGATGCATTCCATCATCATCCCATCAAGAATGGAATACAGTAATCTTTCCTGCCTTAGAGGTACCTATTTATCTAGTCACATTTTCATGCTTTCTGATTGCTAAATTGGCATGAACTAGGCTAACTAACTCACCCTGTTATGCGGCACTTGTGTCTCAAACCCAGGTTATCCGCTTTTCATCTGACAAGCCGGGGTGGGTTCTACCTACCTTTGCTACCAGTTCTCTTTGTGCATAATTGGTGTGTGTGCTTTGTGCATGCGCAAAAGGTGCACTCCACACAAGCACATTAGAGCATGCATATCAAATGTGCACTCCATGCACACAGAGTAGAGCATGCATGTCAAATGTGCACTCTGCGCATGCTCACAACCATTTAGGAGAGGAGAGGCGCAGCAATCAACTCTGCCGCCCTGATTCAGCTGGCAAAAAAAAAGAAAAAAAAAGGTAAAAATCACGCTGGGGTGTCAGAGCAGGCAGGAAGGCCCAGCTCATGGATGGTGAGAACTGGTTCACTGATGTCATCTGGTCATCACTACTGGATCGCGCGAACGGTCCAAACCAGGAGCAACCCATCAATGTGACTAGCCGAGCATCTCAATTGCTGAGCCATCCATCCCTATGGAAGATGCTATATCAAATTACATATATTCTGAGCTGCAAAACAAATAAAAATGTTCCTTCAAGGTACCACAACACCTATTGCTAACATTAAAATTCAGCACCCTATATGAATTATATTAATCAAGGATGCTGTTTATTTTTTGTTCAGACCATTCCTTCATCTTGCTTTTGTAAAATCTATTCTAGTTTTATTGCTTGAAGAAGCATGTGAATCACCAACACCAATGAATAATACAAAAATCTGAGTGCCAAAGAAGTCTCTGCACTGCTACACTTTTTCCTGGCTTTCTTGTTTTATAAAAGGAAACAACAGTGGGGAGCTGGAAGCAGGGAAAAAGAAATGAATGACCCTTTCCTTATCTACAATTCTTCGGTTCAGATATCTCTCAGAATTATTTGCCTATGATGTAAATGTAAAAGTTTGGAATACTGGAAGTTGCTGCCTTGAAGTATGTAGAGAGAATGTACTGGTTATTGCTCAAGTGCCACCAGGTTCATGTCAGCTCTTAATGCTTATATAAATCTGATTTTGTCCAGAAGTAGAGAGAATACAGGCAAAAATTGACAAGCTGCCTTCCTCATTCTGCTCTCTAAGCATCTGACTCCCCAAACAGCTTCTTTCTGTTGCCGTTGCATTCAAAGGTCACCAAAGGTTGATGATGAATTTTGCATCTGTGGGTAAATAGGTTATTTGAGAGGAGTGGAACCTCTTCTAGCTTCCAAACTTTTTAGCAGGCAATTGTCTTTACATCACTGAGTACCTATCTTTGTAACCATTAGAGTTGGAAATTGTTTCTTTAAAAATAATAATAATAAAGCCAGCAGTTTTCTAAGCAGCTAAATTCTTCGCCAAAAAGCAGAGGGGGAGATTATAGAGCTTTGTGTTTAAACTCCAGCTAACATTTGAAAAGGCTTAAAATATATTTTCACAAGTAGTACATGTAGCCAAAGCCTATGTATAGGTGACCAGAAGTTACATTACTTTCAGAGGGATTTATTCATAAATTGCCATACATAGGATAAACTTTGGAAGTAAAATACTTTCAATCCTATCCTTGAAAACACCATCAAATTCAGTTAGGATAGTTCCAGAGCAAATGTGGGAATATATTTGTAGTTTTAGATTGGGTAAATGCATCATATTAAGCTACTTTTTCTCAGCCTTATATTCTCTTAAATCAGTGTTTCTGATCAACTCCCAGAATTCCCAAGCCAGACACTTATCTTAAAGCTGCCAAGTTTGAGAAAAACTGCTCTAGATAACATTGAATTGCAATTCTCAAAGTGTCAAGTCAGCTGTTAATTCTTGGAGTTGTAATTCCAATACATCTGGGGAGTACCAAATGGGGAAAGCTATAGTAAGCCATAAATTCAATTAATCAGAGTTTATTGAATAAGCTACAATTACTGGATACATAAACCATACTACACCATAAACCATTCTCGACAGATATCAGTGGCTGGGTTTATTATGTAATCTACAAAATCACATTATGGCCCTGTGTATGAACTCAATTTGAATTTGAAATAGATTTCTAGTAAATATGGAAGTGAAAAAGTGATTTAAGTCAAATCTATTCTAACAACAAGAACACACACATACATTTTATCAATTTTATTATTCCCAATAAATTCAGTGGTCCTTATCAAAACAGTATGAAGAGGCAAACATGGCCATAAAGCTATATTGAACTGCATCATGTAAAAATATGACATCACTATAGGCGAGATGTTTAGCTCTTTAAACTAATTCAGTTGGGATTTTTTTAAAAAAAAGAATATGCACAAAACAGGAGGTACTGATCCAAAAAAGAAACAGCCCACATCTCTGAAGTTCTGCAGTTTTAATATGATTTCACTTTTGTATGCAACAATGAGCAGATGCACATAACTCTTAAACACCTGAAGCAACTGAGTATGCAAATATATTTTTCATTGGGTTGTACTTGAAAAATGTCATAGTTGCAGGCTGTTAGTTGCTCTTTCAAATGATATTTAGTTTTGGAAATGGTTTTATGAAAGATAGTGCCCATTTGCAGTTGAACCTGTGCTAAATTAAAATTAAAATTGAAATTGAAAGACACAAAGCAGGAAGTTCAGCCAGAAAGCAATCTAATCTTTTGCTATGACTTTCTGATAATGGAAACTATGCAAAGCAATATAATACCAAAAATAAGTATGAAGAAACTGCTCTCATATACTAAATTAGTGCAACTTAATTAACATACAGCTTTAACCTACTTGATATATAAGAACTGAACTAGATACAGTTGCAAAAAAATCCTTGGGTTATCACCAAATTCTCTGCACATTACCCAGTAATGTGAAAGTGAATGGAGTATTTTTGGTTGAACAAAGCTAGAGTGATGACATGATAGGGTCACTAAATACCTCTCACCTGCTCTAAATATGCAATTACTGCTGTGTAGACAAAAAAATAAATCAATTAATTTCACGTTCAAAAGTGGAATTTACACTGAACATTATGAGTTTAATCCAGATTATGGAGATTGAGATTCAAAAATATATTCTATCAGGAGGCTCAGGGACAGTGTTTTTGCACTTTGTACTGACCTTTAAAAATAGATGGAGATGTAAAATTGGGACCAGGAGCAAACATACATTCTATGCTTCTCAGAGCCAATTGGAAATGGATTTGTCTGAAATAGCAGAGAGGGTTTCCTGCCTGAGCAGGCAGTTGGGCTAGAAGACCTCCAAGGTCCTGCCCAACTCTGTTAATCTGTTAATTGCATAGAAGAATTATAAAAATAAAATAAAATTCAGTTTACAATAAGAATTATTGTCCCTCTCCATTAATTTCACATATTGATCAATAATTGCTCTTTAACCTTCTGGATTTTTCACTCACAAATGTCTAATTCTGAAGGTGATATTGAAGATAAATTATTTCCAAGCTTTTATTATTTTTACATATAGTAACATATTTAATGTGGTGAATAGAAAAGCTTAATTCTTTGGATTTGCATCATAATATTGTAACAAAATTAACCAAATGATCTAGGTTCACACAACATGGTAAATCAATAACCAAGGATTGATACATCTGTAATCACCTTTAATGCATTGCATGAATGTATCCAAGCCTTATAATCACCAGCTAAGCCAATGAAATGTTCACATATTACATCAGTTTATGATTTTAGTTAACATGATTTGCTAAATAAACAACAACAACCTGGAACCATACAACCACAATCATTTGCTATCCTGTTTTCCCCCAAAACAAGATATCCCCCAATAATAAACCCAATCTGGCTTTTGAGCACATGGCAATAAGGCCAAGCACTTATTTCAGGGTTCAAAAAAATATAAGACAGGGTCTTATTTTCAGGGAAACACGGTAAGTTCATGTCACATAGTAATTCTAATTTTTTGCTTGGTTCACATATAATGTTAATCCATAATGAGTAAATGTACATATGATAAACAAGAAGAAAATAAACTTGTAGATAATTATGCACAAATCAGTTCAATTACTATAACAGTCAGAATTTATCCTGACCATGCTTGCATTATATCTTTACCCTAACCACAATGTTGTTTCTAAAAGGGCCTAGATACAAACAGAACACTTGAATAATCAGCTCTGATCATTCAATTTCCCATGTTATCTTATACCTTACTCTCCCTACTATCACTTTACACTCAATGGAGAAAGTAATTCTTTCTCAGCAATTGTAAATAAATTGAACATGTTATCACAAAAGAACTTTACTTCTCATCTTATTTTAAAAGAGAGTAGCATTATATAAAGCCAGCAGGTCATCCCAAATTCTTAAATGTTAAATCTTTAAAGAACCATTGGAAACAGTCTTCTGTACGTTTAAAATTAAATGGGAGGGGGGAATTACAAATTTCAATTTACCTTCCTTTTCCATTTCTCCAGCCCACCCCAGCTACTTTCCAGCCTATCCTTTATAACCTCTCCAACTTTTTATATGTCCAGCATGGAGAATTATGGTAGTTGAAATCCACATATCTTAAAGTTGATACCAGTTTTAAACAGACAATTACTAGTCCCTTTTGTTTGTTAAGGGGCAAGGGGAACAGGAAAACACATAACAAACCTCCACACTTTCTAACCTGCCTGCCTAACAAACCTCCACACTATCTGATTTCCATCCTGTCATGGTTAAGAAGAGGCAGTGGCTAGGTGGACCACAGATAGCAGAAGAGCATCAGGAAATAGCTGATATATATTCAGCTAGAGGCAGCAGAAAAGCAGAAGTGAGTAATAATGTATGTGATAGCGGCAGAATTACACACACACATGCTGGTGCATTTAGACTTTACTTGCCCACGTCTTTAAGAGGTAAGCCATCCATTGCATGGTGCCAGGGTAAACACATGTATGAGGAAGCAAAATGCTGATGCAGGCTTGCATAAAAAGATCTGGAGCTATCGCAGAGGTTCTGCAAAGGTTCAAGGCAAAGCTTATTTTCAGAGACTCTTTCATTTCTGAAACGGTGAAACGACTCCTTTGGCACTTCAGTTGTCAGAACTCGCATTCTTCTTCCTCTCACTTGCAAAAGCCGGGCTTCCTTTAAACCAGCTTTAAACCCAAGCCCCATAAAACAAGCTAACTCCCTAACGCCCAAAGCCAAAGCATAAAAGACAGAGATAGCTCTAACCCAGTACATTGTAGTACACCCCCCCCCCAAACACTTCCCCTTCCTCCTCCTCCTCCTCACTTGACAGCGGTCGGTGAAAGGAGCGGTCGGACATCTTTCCCTCCGTCCCCTCCATCCCGAACACCAGAACGGAGCTCAAATTAGCACAATCACACCCAAATTTTCCC
>JANHFP010002057.1:97069-112344 GCA_032468135.1 Calamaria suluensis | reverse complement strand
TGAACCCCCTCCCCACCCCTGCCTTCCGTTCCTTCTCTTTTAAGGTTAAAAACTTGGTGCAAACAGTCACTGTCAGTGGAAATTCTGGAGGGAGAAATTGCACCAAGTTTTTACCTGAAAGGAGAAGGAAGGGAAGGCGGGGGGGAGGGGGTTCAGCTGAAAATTCTCCCTCCGAAAAGCACCCTTCCCCCCCTCCTTTCTTTCTTCATTAATCCCACACTGAGGCTTGACCAGCTAACTAGTTTTAAGGTCTTGAAACCAAAATGAGGCAGCGGAAAGGGCTCCCTCTAATCCACCCCAAGCCCTATTCATTCTCCCACTTTGACCTGAGGGACCACAAATAGCGCCCGTCCTGTGTCAGGATGGGTAAGGTAGAAAGGGAGACGGCTGGCAGCAACTCACCAGTTGGTAGCACCAGGAACCTCCTCACTAAATGGCTGAAGGGCGTGTCCAGCATGTCATGGAGGGTGTGGGAGGCGTTGGAGAGCCCCCTCCCAGCTGTTCTTTGGGGCATGGGGGGGAAGGGCTCCAGAAAGTGCAGTAGGGGTCAGGAGATGGTCAGGAGCATGGCAGGGCCACAGGGAAGGGAGTAGCCTCAAAGATTCCTTCCCTACAGCCCCAAAATGCCTGCCTGCCTGCCTGCCTTTCACGAGGCCTCCCTGCCGCTCCATCCTCTATACATTAGAGGAAGCATGTTTGTCATGGTCCGGGCATGCACACCAGCACCATAAAAAAAAAGTACCAGGCCAGGTGGGATGGAACCGATTTGGTGACATCATCTGGTCAGAGAAACCAGATCGCGCAAATTGGTCCGAACTGGGAGCAACCCACTACTGATTATTGTAAATTTTCAGTTCCTTCCTTCTGCCATAATACTGTAGGAAGAGGAAGCCATGTTGTTCAGTGCCAAGATGGGAGAAAGGCCAGAAAGAAAGCAAAATGGAGGCTGGCTGCAGAGAAGGATTGCCTATGTTGATGAGCAGAAGCAGCATATGGTTCTAGGACAGCTGACAAACTAGCTTGAGGAGTGCAAGGATTCTTACAGAGTTTCCGAAATGCTGCTGGGGATTGTGCATTATAGTGAGCATTGGATGGGTTAAACATGGAGGCGAGACACAGAGAACGTTAACTGGTTTATTACAACAGCGACAACACAACTAAATCAACACCTGAATTGTCAGCAACGAACTGAGGCAACAGCATCTATTTATATCGGCTGTCAAGCCGACTAACCAATTGGATTTGTTAGAACTTCCCGCCGGCAAGGCTGTCAAGCCTGTGGGCACCTCAGGCAATCTCCGGCTGTCTCCGGCTGTTGCCAGGTGGATTGAACATGTGTAGTCTTGTAAATATGCTGGGCGCTTGTGCACTCTCTCCAATCTGCGCAGTTGGGGAGTTGTCACGTCAAGAGGGGGTGTCTCCTGCTCTTGGGCGGTATGTTCGACTGGTGGCTGTACCACGGTATCTTTAGATGGGCATAACATTGAAATGGCAGGTGTGATGAACGTTGGTGCTGGCAACTGGAACTCTGCGGGTCCGGCCATGCCGGGCTTCAGAACAGTAGGCGACTGTGCTTCATCATGCATTGGCACGCAGGGATCTGGCGGCCCGTGGACACTCCCAGGGATGGTGATGAGCCTGCGGGGTCATAGCTGGTCCACATGTCGGTGTCAGATTCGTCCATCCCCCAGGGTGACTCTTTAAGAACAGGGTCCAGTCATCTGTATCACCTGCCCTGGAAGCTACCGGGGTTCCCCTCCGTAATTATGGGCATATACCGGATCCCCTGACGTGAACACCCGGGACCCGCCAGTGGAGTCAGGGAGCCTCTCAGCCACGTAGACTGGATGCAGCCGGTCTAGTGTCGTTCGGAGCTGGCAACCAATGAGAAGCTTGGCGGGGCTGCGGTTGGTCAGTGGGCAGGGAGTCGAGTGCTGGGCAAGAAGATAGCCAGAGACTCTGTCCTGCCAGGCGGCTGGCCCTAACCTCTCCAATACCTCCTTAGCTGATCTGATGGCTCTCTCAGCCCTGCCATTACTGCTGGGGTGAAAAGGAGCTACCCGGGTGTGCCGAATTCCATGTAAGGCTAGGAATGCTCTAAAACTGGCTCCGGTAAATTGTGGCCCATTATCTGAGACTAGGACATCTGGTAAACTGTGGGTTACAAAACATTTGTGCAATATTCTTCCTACTGCCTCTGAGGAGGTAGAGCCCAATAGGGAGATCTCCACCCATTTGGAATAGGCATCCACAGTGATGAGAAAAGTTTGGCCACAAAATGGGTCAGCCAGATCAATGTGGATGCAGCCCCAGGGCCTGCTTGGCTCCTCCTAAACCCTGGGAGGGGCCTTAGGGGGAGCTGGACGTGGTTTCTGACATGTCTGACATCTCTCTACCCAGGATGTGATGTCAGCATCAATGCCCGCCCACCATATATAATTATGACTATAAGCCTTCATCCTGGCAATGCCAGGGTGGCTGTCCTGAAGGCTATGTAAAACTGTAACCCTACAAATTTTAATCATAAATATTACATTAAAGCTCCAGTTTGGTTATTACCCATGGAAGCCATAGCCTATCCTAATCTATTACAAAAAAGAACAACTTGGATGTATAAAGAATTACTGGACAGTAAAGGGAAAGTAAGGTATGGGAAAATTGATTGGTGGGTAAATCTCCAAATTAGTATAAAATATGGAGAAGATAAGAGGAAATATGGTATAGAAGAGAATTTAAGGGATTTTGAAAAATTGATAATAGAGGAAGGGGGAAGATTGCTCTCCAAGATATACAATTTCTTACTTGTACTATTGACGGAACATGAAAGAGTTAAAGAGGTAATGATAAAATGGGCATGGAATTGTGGAAAAGTAATAACATTAGACCAATGGGATAGGCTATGGACTACTAATTATAAGATGACATTGTCAGCTGCCCATAAGGAGAATCTCCTAAAAATGTTCCATCGATGGCACCTACCGCTGGCGAGATTGGCCAGAATATATAAAAACATGAAACTGAACTGTTGGAGATGTGGCTCAGATCAGGGAACCTTTTTCCACATGTGGTGGACTTGCCCTCAAATAAGAAAGTTCTGGGATAAGATTCAAAATTGGATTGTCGAAATTGCTAGTTACAATATTAAGAAAACTCCTGAAGCATTCTTGTTGAGGATTCCTGAAGGCAGACTAGAAAAAAGATGCATTATTTAATCACACACATTTTGACAGCAACAAGGTTACAAATAGCTCAAAATTGGAAACTTCCGACACTCCCTTCAAACATACAAATAATACATAACATTTTTCAGACAGTGGAAGCAGACAGGTTGACAATGAAACTTAAAGATAAACAAGATTCAGAGTATTATATAGTCTGGGAGAAGTGGTACGAGTGGATAAGAGCAAAACAGATAGTATAGAAAAGAAATATTTAAATAGAAATTTGAGTAATTACATGAACATAGAGTAAGATATTACAGTTGTAGAATCACAATGAAATAAGAAGCCAATATTATCTTAGGGTGTCTTAGTAAATGTAAGTTAAGTTAGTTAATTGTTTTTATGTTAAATGTTTTATGTTACATGTCTCATGTTTGAACTAAGTTGGAAATTATAGATAATTTTTATGTAATATGAGGTTTTTTAACTTGTAAAAAGTCAATAAAGATTTTTTTAAAGAGTCAAGATAGCAGCTATGGAGCAAGATAGCTTGCTCCTTTCTTTATGGGCACTGCCAAGCTCCACATTGGGGAAACCTGGCCAATGAAGCATGAAGCAGCAGCTCAAGCCTCCCACCATCCTTCCTTTCAGAGCTGAAGAAGCTTCTTGGATGAGAAGCAAAACGTCTTCAAAAGAAAAACGAACAAACAAGGAAGTCCAGTTGTCTCCTGAAAAAAAAGCACCATCGGAACAACCATGATCTGGATGAGGGAGAATCTCTACAGACTTTTAGCTATGCAATTTGGGATGAACAGCTTCTGAATGGTGTGGGAGTAAGGAATGGATTTCCAGAGGGAATAATTGCAGACTGCAGGAACCAGAAGGTGACCCTGAGGACAAAGATAAACCTCCAAGTGCTTCAACGACCCTCTAAAACAGGGGTCACCAACCGGTGGTCTGTGGACCACAGGTGGTCCCTGAGAAAATTTTGGTGGTCCCCAGAGAAATTATTTGCATTTTTTATATTGCACTAAATCAGGGATCCTCAAACTACGGTCCCTGGGCTGGATACATGCAATGAAAGCTTGTGTTGATGTGGAGACCCTCCCCCTTTGGGGTCTTTTTGTCTGGGGTGGAGGGGAGCAGAAATTCCTACTTGGGGTCTGTTTCAGCCTCCTGGTGTGGGCTTTGGGCGAAGGCTGGAGGGAAGTGCCTCTAGTGGCAAAGAGCTGGAGGGCCTCATTCCAATGGCGCTGCCTCATGGCCTGGAACTGGCTGACCATCTCAGCCTGCTGAGCCTCCAAACGCAAGTACCTGGCTTGCACTCCCAAAGGCCTTCCCTCTGCTTGGAAAGCCTATGCTCCTAGTCCTCAGGAAGGTGTTTCTGCTGAATCTCCTTCTAGGTCAGATCCAATCTGAATTGAGCTGTTTTGCCAACTCTTTCTTGCGGTGGCTGTTTAGCTCCAACAACTGCTTCCTGTTGTGCCCCGGGTAGGCAGGTGAGGAGGGACTGGAAGGGGAGGGGCGAGTAGAGGCTGCCAAGGCGCCCCTCGATGTGAGTGACATTGAGTTTGCCATGCCCACCCAGTCACATGACCACCTAGCCACTCCTACCCAGCCGGTCATTAGGCAAATCATATTATTAGTGGTCCCTGGGATTTAAAATTATGAATTTAGTGGTTCCTGAAGTCTGAAAGTTTGGGGACCCCGCTTTAAAGGGTGCTATTGTTTTTTAGCACATACGATTCTGATTATGTCAACACTCATATTTATACTGTAATTTTAATTTCCCAATTGCAGCCAATTCTCTTACAAAGCAATTGCAATTATTCATTGAGATAATGGCCAAGAAGACGTATAAGTGTGTGTAACATCTGGGTAATTTACTGCAGGTTTTATGCTCAAGCAGATGTACAAAGTAACCTCACAGAAACCAGATGGTCCCAAACACACAGTTATGTGCCCTTTGGAACCTTCTTTTGTAAGGGAGCTGTGAGGGATAAAAAAAAGAACTATCAGCTTTAATTTAAGACAAATTATTTGTGAGTTTATCAATCTAGTGCCTTTCATACGCCGATATAAAGGAGGTTAAAAAAAATACTTAACTGCAATCGAGAAGTATCTAAATTAAACAAAGAAATAACAAACACAATGAAATCCTTAGCCACTGTGTAACAAGAACGTATAAAAAAAACCTAGAATATCTTATAACCTGAATATCTTAGTTTTTTTAAAGTATCGTCTAAGTAGATGTTAAAAGAATTTCTTGTGCAGAGATCTTTCAAACCCTGAGAATGCTCTGCCTTTGGAAAACCAGAAGGATCTCTGAAGAAGACAGAATACGAACTGAGGTTTTTGTTGGCCTTAGATGAATGGGAAAAAAGTCTGATTTTCTATATGTTGCTGTGTTACAATTCTCAGAAGCCTCAGGCAATATGGACCATGGAAATAGATGATGAGAATTTAAGATAAGCTGCATGCGGTAAACTACAGATTCCCTATATTTAGGTTAAATATGTCACTAACCATATCAAAGGGATGTGGTGGCTCAGCGGGCTAAGACAGCTGAGCTTGTTGACTGGAAGGTCAGCAGTTCATCGGTTCAAATCCCCTAGTGCCGCGTAACAGGGTGAGTTCCCGTTACTTGTCCCAGCTTCTGCCAACCTAGCACTTTCGAAAGCAAGTAAAAATGCAAGTAGAAAAAATAGGGACCACCTTTGCTGGGAAGGTAACAGCATTCCGTGCGACTTTGGCATTTAGTCATGCCGGCCAAATGACCACAGAGACGTCTTCGGACAGCGCTGGCTCTTCGGCTTTGAAACGGAGATGAGCACCACCCCCTAGAGTCAGAAATGAGTAGCACATACGTGCAAGGGAAACCTTTTAACCATATCAACTGTACACTAGTATTGTAATGGTGAACCTATGGCATGCGTGCCACAGGCGGCATGCAGAGCCCTCTCTGCAGGCAAGCGAGCCGTCGCCCCATCTCAGCTCCACCACGCATGCGCTCCCGCCAGCCAGCTGGTTTTCGGATATCTGCCATGCATGCACAGGGGATGGGACACCTGGGGGAGACATGCATGCATGCATGGGGATCAGGCTCGCATGAGAAATCATGCGAGCATGGGGGGTTGCATGTGCATGTCATGCATGCATGCACAGGGTCGAGTGCACACGAACGGAGGTGGGGCACACACAGGGTTGAGCACAAATGCATGGAGGCGGGGCACATGCAGGGGGTCACATGTGAATGCGTGGGGTCCATGGGGGGATCATACGTGCATGAGTGCTCACACATTTTGGGCCCTTGGTGCTGAAAAGGTTAGCCATCACTGCACTAGCATATATTAACTTACTGCAATTTCACATAATTGAACTTATCAACAGCAGACCTTTTCAAAAAAGGTTACCCTGAAAACTCCCAATAATGTCAAGGTCGTCCATCTGAACAATAAGAAAATTGCTACTAGCTTGTACAGATCATTCTTGACCTAGATAAAACAACAACACTCTAACAACTCAAGCCACCAAGTACGGTAGTTTCTGGTAGAGTAGTAATGTCTGAGGTCATCCTTCATTGATTGAATGAATCATCCTGTTATGATTATGCTATGCTGGATTGCCCATGTTGCTTTATATCTTTAAATGTCTGCTTTTGTATTTGTAAGCCGCCGGAGTCTACTGGAGTGAGCAGCTATAACAAATTTAAATTACTAACAACAATAACTCAATATATTGCAGTTTTCCAAATGCTTTCTTTTTAAAATTACTTACATGCCTTGGCATTCAAGGTTTGCAGTCAGTAAGGAAAGTCCTAGGCAAACTAACTCAGGCTGTTGTCTGACATTTTATTTCAGAATCTAGTTATTCTTCCTAACCTAGAGGGCTGGTTTAGTGTAGTGGCTAGCATACTGGTGAGTATCCATTCCTAGGCCCTGGAAATCAAGGTAATCCAATTCAGGGGGAAAATCCAGGAATAGTAATATTTATCTATTGTAAAATTACAATTACAAAATCCAGACATGCCTCTTTCCTACCTGCCTTTATGTTCTAGAAAATTAGGGTGAAATCTCAGTTTCGAGATATTTACTCAAATACCTTTCTGTTTCAGACTCTGATTTTGTTTATCAGACCATTGTTCAGATGGCAGCTCTTCCTCTCATCTGTCATGTTATTCTCACAGCCTTTTGCATCGGAAGACTTGGCCCAAGCCATTTCTTGGAGTTATTGTGGGGAAAATAAGGATGAGAGCATTAGGTAAGCATGACTTATCCTGACTTCAGCAAAAAATAAACGTGGAATAAAATAAAAAGTCTGGATAGTGGACATGGCTGTACCTGGAGAGAGCAGAAGAGAAGAGAAAGAATAGGAGATCCCAAAATACAAAGACCTATAAATAAACATGCAAGTACATAAAGGTAAAGGTAAAGGTTTCCCTCGCACATATGGTGTTCATCTCCATTTCAAAGCCAGCGCTGTCCGAAGACGTCTCTGTGGTCATGTGGCCAGCAGTTTCGAAAGCACGTAAAAATGCAAGTAGAAAAAATAGGGACCACCTTTGGTGGGAGGGTAACAGCATTCCGTGCGCCTTTGGTGTTTCGTCATGCCGGCCACATGACCATAGAGACGTCTTCGGACAGTGCTGGCTCTTCGGCTTTGAAACGGAGATGAGCACCAGCCCCTAGAGTCAGAAATGACTAGCACATATGTGCAAGGGAAACCTTTACCTTTAATTCACTTAACAACTTCAGTGATTTGCTTAACAACCATTGGCAAAAAAGGTTGTAAAATTGCCTTGCTTAGCAATGGAAATTTTAGTACCAATTGTTCTCAGTTGTGGGCCCCATGTATGTTTCTGCTCTATCTTTGAAAACTTGAACATGTTTTATATCAACAACAATCAAGTTATTTCCTGTTTGCTTATCTAAGTTTTACAGCACACAACACTATGGCTGATGGAAATATGGTACAACCATTTCACCACAGGAGAGAAACCTTTTGTTCTGAACTGCGTTTAGGACATTGGAAACAGGCACAAAGTGATATTTCAAAAATTCTATTGTGATACACGATACACATACTTCGTTATGAATTAGGACTTACCAGTAAAATACTCTAAAAGTAAAATAAGCATGACAGCATAGGATAGAATTGTCAAGATCTGCAGTATTTAGAAAAGATTAGAGCTAAGGGTCTAAATTATTCTGAATTTAGATTCTTGTTTTCTGTGGACTGCTACAACTGAAAAGATAATAGGTTCTAAGGTCTTGATAGTCATAAAACTTTTCCATATATAGCAGTCATCCATGCTTACATTCTTAGACAACAATACTGCTGAATAACTGGATAGTTATTATAGCATGAAACCATCCCCTCTCCCCGCTGCCGCTGCCCGCCACTGTCACTTCCAATCCACAGATCCGGAAAGGTTGGAGACCACCGAGATAAAGTACAAATATTCCTCGTTTAGCAAGAGTAGAATAGGATAGATATTTTCTATTGGCCAAGTGTGATTGAACACACAAGGAATTTGTCTTGGTGCATATGTTCTCGGTGTACATTCAAAAAAGGCAACAAACAAAAAAGTTACAACAGTGATGAAAAACTCTGCAACCAATCCTCGCGCGAAGAAAGCAAGTCAAGTAAGATCGCAAACACAGTTTCATTTAGCTACCGTTTCACTTAACAACCGAGTTGGTGGTCTCAATTGTGGTTAGCAAATAAGGACTACCTCTACACTGTAGATAACATTATCAGATTGAAGTATTTGGCTGCGATGCCAGCAAGGCAATCTAGAGCTGTAAATTAAACGATAGATAAGTTGAAAAACATCCAGGTATGTATCATTTCTGTACTGCTGTCTAGAAAACAACGTGGACCTCAGGAATCCTAATTTAAGCAATATTTTATTTAGGAATACTTATTTGGAAGGAGGCCTTATTAAACCCAGTGATAATTGTTTCCAATCGCCAAGGATTGGAATGCAGCCCTGCTCTCATTATAAATACATGCGCTTAGAATTTCACACCCCAAGAATATATGAAAGAATTATGTCTGAAGAACCATTGAGCTGAAAATGACAATTGGGACAATTTTATTAGCAGCTGCTTGATTCAGCCAAAAGAGCCTGTAAAGAAATGTTGTAAATGTAACACAGCATTCCATTGTCCAGGACTAATTTGCTTGCAGGCACTCTACTTTTTACATCCGGGTAGGGAGGCTAACAGTTTGAAATACTGTATTTTAATAATATAGCAACATTTGTAAAACACCTACTTTACCTAACTGTTATTTCACTCTTAAGGCTTGCAACAGTTTGCCTCTAACACAACTAAAAGCCAACAACTTGGAAGCATGTGGATCACATATCCTCACAGCACTCTTCAGAAACATTTTAAAAAGCCTTTTAATTTGAAGGTTTTGCAATTTTCTGAGTTTCAAAATTATGCCAAGAACAACACTGCTATATCACTGCTGCATAAATAGACTATTGCATGGTTATGACTTGGGAAGAGACAGACTGGATCCCTGCCACAAGCATTTTTCTTTCTCTTCTCTGGGTGGAGGAGACAGGGAATTTTAATCCAGGAATGCACAAAGCTCTGACTTGATTGAAGATCGTCCAGAAGGTCTGTCTCAGCCTTTTCCCTCTATCTCAACCAGGTTTTGAAGTCTTTTTATCGTTTCTTTTGAATGGCAGTTTTTGAACGGGAATTTATTTATGCATTTATTTACATAGCCACCCATTTTGCATTTGAGGCATTTCAGTTGCCCCACAAACACCCAGAGAGGAGGTTTACCACCTACCCAGATCATCAGTAAACTTGGGACAAACTTGAATAGAGACCCATACAGCAACAATTACACAACTGTGCAGGAAAAAAGAGGCATCTGCCTATTTCCTGCCGCTTTCTTTGTTGTAATTCCTGCACGGCCTGCTTTAAATTCATTTGTAAAGTATGTTACCAATAAGAAAAGGATCTTGATGTATCCCATTGCTGCTCTATTCCTAATAGACTTTCCAGAGTCAAAATGTCTTGTTTGTTACCATCAAAAGGGTATCACAGGATTATCCTGTTGTTGTTTTTAGTTGCGAAGTCATGTCCAACCCATCGCAATCCCATGGGCAGCGTTCCTCCAGGCTTTCCTGTCCTCCACCATCCTCTGGAGTCCACCTAAGCTCATACTGACTGCTTCAGTGACTCCATCCAGCCACTTCATTCTCTGTCGTCCCTTTCTTCTTTGGCCCTCAATCTTTCCCAGAATTAGGCTCTTCTCCAGTGAGTCCTTCCTTCTCATTAGGTGGCCAAAATATGTGAGTTTCATTTGTCCTTCTAAAGAGCAGTCAGGGTTGATTTCCTCTAGGACTAAGTGCCTTGTCCAAGGGACTCGCAGAAGTCTTCTCCAGCACCAAATTCAAAGGCCAAAATTCTTTGGTGATCAGCCTTTCTTATGGTCCAACTTTCACAGCCATACACTGCAACTGGAAAAACTATAGTCTTGACTATACACACTTTTGTTGGCAAAAGGGTTGGCACACTTTTTAATATGCTGTCTAGATTTGCCATAGCTTTCTTCCCCAGGAGTGTCTTTTAATTTCTTGGTTGCAGTCCCCATCTGCGGTGATCTTGGAGCCCAAGAAATTAAAATCTGTCACTATCTCCATTTCTTTCCCATCTATATGCCAGGAACTGAGAGGGCTAGATGTCATGATTATCCTAATCTCAGGTAAATTTATATCTCTATGATAAAAGATCTATTTATCTTTTTGATCTTCCTCTGTATTTTTCTCTCCTTCTTTTTCTTTCCCCCCTCACCTGTTCTGGAAATCTATTTTTTCTCTTAATATTATTCCCATTTCTCTGGACCTGATTTTATATTCAGATGAAATGTTATCTTCTTATCATAGTCAAATGTAGGTTGTCATACCTTTGTGTAGTCATATCCAAAAATGGATTTCCCTTGCCTTTTGAATCTTATAAAACTATAGCAAACTACCAGTCAAAACTCGCATAGTAATTTCTACCCAGAGAGCCCGACAAGAAGTCTGAATAACACTTTATATGTGAGGGCTTTACAGGATGTATACTAGTTACATAATAGTTTTCCTAAACTATGAAATGAAATGGTTTTATTACCATTAAAATACACCTTTTGATAATCTGATCTCAGATACAGGGGCGAAGTGGAAAAAATTAAATGTGCACATATTAAAACATATACAGGTAGTTCTCAATTTATTATCACAATTGAGGCCAAAATTGATGTGAGAATTTTGTTTTGCCCCATTTTATGACTTTTCTTGCCACATTTTTTAAGTGAATTGTTGCAATTGTTAATTTAGTAAAGAGTTGTTAAGTGAAGCGGCTTTTCCTGTTGACTTTGCCTGTCAGAAGGTCACAAAAGGGGATCACATGACTCTGGGACACTGCAACCGTCATAAATGTGAGTCAGTTGTCAAGCATCTGAATGTAAATCGCGTGACCACGGGGATTCTACAATGGTCATAAGTGACAAAATTGGTCATAAGTCACAGTGCGATTGTAACTTCGAACGGTCACTAAATGAACTGTTGTAAGTCAAGGACTACCTATACTTCATAGAAATTACAAACGTACCCCAATTCCACTAGGGAGACCACAAAATACACTAAGTAGTGGGTGTGTTGTACAGAACAGAGACCCAGAGGACTGAAAAATCAAAACATACTCATATGCATATATCCCAAGCAAAATTATCTGACTGCTGAAATACAGCTTGTCAAATTATTATGTCAGGCCTCTACGACAATTCTAATAACTATTCCAAGCAGCCCTCTGCATGTTCTGAGTTGCATTGCAAATACCAGCATCTTTGAAATCCTTGTTTTATTTGTTGGGGAAACTGATTCTAATCCTTGCCTACTGAATTCCTTGTCCCTTGCATGGTCAGGCCAGATATATGTCAATATATAGAATATTGGACAATATAGAATAAGGGACACGGTGGCTCAGTGGGTAAGGCAGCTGTCTTTGTCGATCAGAAGGTCAGCAGTTCAGCGGTTCAAATCCCTAGTGCCGTGTCCCAGCTTCTTCCAACCTAGCAGTTTCAAAAGTACATAAAAATACAAGTAGAAAAAATAGGGACCACCTTTGGTGGGAAGATAACAGTGTTCCATGTGCTGTTGGTGTTTAGTCATGCTGGCCACATGACCACGGAGACGTCTTCAGACAGCGCTGGCTCTTCAGCTTTGAAACGGAGATGAGCACCGCCCCCTAGAGTCAGAATTGACTAGCACATATGTGCGATGGAAATGTTTACCTTTTACAATTATAGGTGAGCCAAGGAGTGCAATGAATGCTTGTCTGTTACTATTTTGAGGAGGGCTAACCCAGATGTCCCTGACAGATAGACTATGATCTACAGGCAATCTGCGACTTACAAAGCAATAGAGTCTACAAAAAATGGTTGTAAGTTGTGATGGTCATATAGCCGGTCATCATATGACTGACCTAATTTATGACTTTTTCAGGCAGTTGTTAAGTGAACACAACTGTCATAAAAGCAAACACCACAGCCATTTGGTGAATGCCATGTAAATTTGTTGCTGGTATCCTTAATATTGACTTAATATGATTTGATTGCTTATTTGTTCCCTATAACTATCATTAAGTGTTGTACCTTATGATTCTTGACGAACATATCTTTTCTTTTATCTACACCGAGAGCGTATGCACCAAGACAAATTCCTTATGTGTCCAATCACACTTGGCCAATAAAAAATTCTATTCTATTCTATTTTAGGAGCAGGGATCGATGCTCAGGCAAATTGTATCTATTACCTGCCTAACCTTTTGCCAAACCATCATTTGTGATGCAGCTGGATAGTAATAAATAGTCTAACATTTGGCATAAAAATCTACCCTCTCCTCTGTAGGAAGGATGGATGGCAATGATGATGATACATTTGCTAAGACACAAGTAAAAAAATATAAAAACCACTGCATGCATGTATATACATATTTATTTCTTTTATACAACCTTTCTTTTGGTCAAAAGCATACCCAGCACCCCCTTCTCTTTCTTTCCCTACAACAGCCCTATGAGATAAGTTGGGATGAGAGAGAAAGGGTTTTTTTGTTCTGCTGACATGGATCAGATATGGGGTTATGATTATGGTTACAGTTAGAGCTCACAAATCTCTAACTGCCTGTATCTGTGCAAAGCTTTGCAACATTTATTCCCCTGCTTCAAATACTATTTGACTCTCCATATGTCAGGATGGTATGCTGGTTCAAAGGTTTTCCTGTCTGAATGAGCACCATAGATTTCTCTCCCTATATATATGTGTATACTAGGAAGATCATCCCTGAAATCAATTCCATACAAAGGCAAGTCACATGTACTAAATGGACACAATAACAGAATATTTAAATTCTGACGGTGATCCTCCTCCCCTCTCTTCCTCCTCCCCTCCTGCTTCCCCTTCCTCTTCCTCTTAGTTCAGTGAATTAGGGAGGCAACTGTCTGAACTACTCCTGAATGTTATCTGGCTGTTGTCAATTTTAAAAAATGTTTCAGCCCCTTTTGCCTAGGCTAGGGTAACTATGCCAGTTCCTGCATATCCCCATCAAGATCATAGCCTTATTCTCTACTACACAGAAGTCTAAAACTTCAGTTCATACAGTTAATGAATGCATGCATAAATCTTTGGAAGTATATCCATTATTGTTTGTAGATCCAAATTCTAAGCTGTAATAGAAAGTGTCTGACATGAAAACATCCATTGCATTTAAGCGCTGGGGGTTAAAAGGCTCATCTGAGAACACCCATTCCAGACATGTCTTCTTTTTCCTCTCCCTCTCTCCCTCCGTCCATCTCTCATCTGGGGAAGTCATGGTGTCTTAGGAAAGAAATCCCAGACAGTGGTCACGGTACAACAAAATAATAAGAAGCAATCATTCAACAGAAAATAAAGACAGTAATTACAGTTGGAAAAAAAAGAAAAAAAGAAAAAATGGGGTATCATCAGCAGTTTCTTCTAGGACAGTGATGGCTAATCTTTGCATGCCAAAAGAGGGTGGAGCACAGGGGGATTGCATGTGTGTGTGCCCACACCCATAATTCAATGCCCCCCACACCCCATACATGCATGCACAACTCCCTCGGACTCCCACTACTTTTGGCACGTGATGGCAAAAAGATTTCTGGTAGGCCCATTTTTTGACCTTCCCTGCCTTCCCCACCCCCAGAGACCCTCTGAAGGCCAGAAACATTTCCTGTTTTCTGGTGGGTGTGGAAGGTCCATTTTTTGCCCTCCCCAGGCTCCAGAGGTTTTCTTGGAGCCTGAAGAACGCATAAACGGCCTTCCCCACCTCCCTGGAGGCTCTTTGGAGGCTGGAAAGAGCCTGTTTCCCAACTTCCGGTGGCAAATTATCTGGTTAGTTCATCCATGCACACTGGAGCTCAGCTAGGGCAACACTTCAATGCCCACAGATATGGCTCTGTGTGTCATGTTTGCCATCATGGTCCTAGGAAAATTGTCTCATGCAGGTCAATTCACATATAGATCGGGTGAATAGCAGTAACTGTGAGAGAGATCTTGGAGTCAGTGGACACTCAGTTAAATATGAGCCAGCAGCATCCAGCTGCAGCCAAAAAAAAAGCCAATGCAATCCTAAATTGCATTACTAGAAGGATTCAATCAAGACCAAGTACAGTGCTAATACCACTCCCTAAACCCTTAGTAAGACCACACCTGAAAACTGCATCCAGTTTGGGTCACCAACACTATTAAAAAGATGTTGAGACTCTAGAACAGAGGTTCCCAAACTTGGCAGCTTTAAACCTAGTGGACTTCAACTCCCAGAATTCTCCAGCCAGTGCAGCTCTGCTGGCTGGAGAATTCTGGGAGTTAAAGTCCACAAGTCTTAAAGGTGCCATGTTTGGGAACCTCTGCTCTAGAAAAAGGGCAGAGAAGAGTGTGTTGTATTTAAATGTTTCAACTTTGTTGCAAAACCGAAAGCACAGTGAGCAGGAGATTGCAAGAAAGAGTGGGAAACAAGGTTGCGAAAGAACTGTCAAAATGTATCTTTTGGCGCGAAAGGCGCCAGTATAAAAGAAGCGGCTGCG
>JANHFP010002057.1:85927-96969 GCA_032468135.1 Calamaria suluensis | reverse complement strand
AGTCATGCCAGCCACATGACCACGGAGACGTCTTCAGACAGCGCTGGCTCTTCAGCTTTGAAACGGAGATGAGCACCGCCTCCTAGAGTTGGAAACGACTAGCATATATGTGCGAGGGAAATCTTTACCTTTTATAGAATATTCTTTATTTGCAAAAATGAACAAATGAAGCAAAATTCACTTTGAATGGAAACAGAAACTGTCCTTCTCACAGAAGATTTACTCAGCCTTCCCCCCTTCCGAGGTTGGTAAAATGAGGACCCAGATTGTTGGGGGGCAATATGCTGACTCTGTAAACTGCTTAGAGAGGGCTGTAAAGCACTGTGAAGCGGTATATAAGTGCTATTGCTATTTATATTTGTTTATCTATATTGTCTGGTTGTCCAACCTTTTGAGCTGCCTGGGTTGTATTGAGTGAAGAGAAGAAAATATCTTGCCTGTTACCAACTTCTTCAGCTTCAACCACAATAATACACAGGCAAACAATCAATACAAACTCAAGGTTAACTGCTTCAAACTCAATTGCAGAAAATACAACTTCAGCAACAGAGTGGAATGCTCTACTGAACACCATTATTACAGCCTCAAACCCTCACAGCTTTAATCTCAAACTGTCTACCATGGACCTCACCCCATTCATAAGAGGTCTGCAAAAGGGGCATGCATAACCACACCAGTGTGCCTACCATCCTGTCTTACTATCCCCATTTGTCTGTATTTACTTCCTTTCTTCATTTTTATGTTCATACCTATACGTGTTATCTTGTACATGTTTGAGTAACAAATAAAATAAAAATAAATAAATAAAGATGCATTTGTTTTGGGCCACATATAAAATATATAATATGGTTAACCTATGTAAATGACAAACTTCCTTTATTTTTTAAAATTATCTTGTAGGGTCCCATTGCTAGCTGTTCAAAACCGCATGAAGCCCATGCACTGCGGGTTGATCTACTATATATCCCTCATTAAAAACTTGAGAATTATTAACCAACATCAAAGATGGGTTTCAGCAGGTTCTGACCAGTTCTGGAGAACCGGTAGCAGAATTTTTGAGTCGTTTGGAGAACTGGTAAATACCACCTCTGACTGCCCCCCCCCCCAATCTATTCTCTGCCTCCCGAGTCCCAGCTGATCGGGAAGAAATGGGGATTTTGCAGTTAGCTTCCCCTAGAGTGGGGAGGGAATGGAGATTTTACAGTATCCTTCCCCTGCCACGCCCACCAAGCCACACCCACAGAACCAGTAATAAAAAATTTTGAAACCCATCACTGCCCAACATCCTTGCAGTTTTATATCTACAATGGGAATAAGGGGATAACAGAGTTTAGAAAATACAACAAATAAGATTGGAAAATCTTTTGAATATTAAATAGGCAGCATAATGACATATAAGAGAACAAACTTGAAATGTTTGATAAAGATGTTCTTGTTTATATAGACAAAGATACCTCCTGAGATCCATGTGGTTCCCATACTGATGGCACTTTCGATGGCACTGAAGATCAAATAGTACTCCTGCGAAGACTAGGGGTAATAAAGTTGTTTCTTCGATCTGACATTGAATGTCCAGATCCCATCTTCTCTATCTATTTTGCACTCTTTAATCTTGGATTGCTAAAGGATAAGTCATCCAGAGATGACACTTAAATCAGGCCAAATAAATAAATAAATATTAGCATCATCTGCACATATAAATTACACTCTCTCGGGCTTGGGTCTCTAGGACGACAGTTAAAAATAAGCTCTTTGATCCCATCTGAAAATGTTAGGATGCTTTTAAAATTTTCTGTGATAGTTCTGTGCATCTTAATTAAGTGCATCATTTATATCCCATATTATTTCTATTTGTATACTATAAGCTATCTTGATTGTCCATTGGATGGAATGGCAGAGTATTAATGAATGAACAAATAATATTATTTAGCTGAGAGAATATGTTCTACTCAATTCAACTAGACTTACTTTAAATAGATGGATATGTTTATATGGTAAGGATACAATATCACATACATTTATGAAGAACTCAGAGCTTTCTGGAGTTTTTTGGGGGAAATGGTGACCTGAAGACAGCTCTCCTGAAAATAAACTGAAGATTAAGCAAAATGAAAAACCAATGAGTAGACCAACTCTTTATCATTCCTCTCCGGAAAAAGAGAACACTTGAGTGTTCCAAAGAGAACAGAAATCTCCAATGGGTTTAGAGAATAGCTATCTGGCTTACCACAAGGTTGGCACCTTTAAGACCACTGACTGAGTTCATATAAGTCCTTTTCTAATCACTTTTAGAAATGTAACTGCTTTTTAAGCTATTAGGAATCTGTGATTGACAAGTCAGGAAAAAAATGGCTGTAAGTTTCCTTTAATCCTTAATGAAAGAAGTTTTAAATGCAAGTTTAAGGAAGGACCTTACTTTTTTTTTAGTAAATAGCAAAGGGGTATTTACAGTTTTGATTTTATTTAGAAAGTACAGATACGTTTGAAATAAGATTCTGGAATTATAAGAATCCTTCCTGTGGGGAAATGCTGTTTTGATTTTTTTTAAAAATGACGGATCTTGTATCAGGAGATGGGGTATTTATGTATTTTAATTTGCAGGGGGCGGTATATAAATTGAAATAATAAATAATAGTAAAAAATACACAGGATAGATTGGGACTTTAAAGGTTTAATTCTTAAGGAAGCACAATTATTACAATTAAAGGAGAACACTTACATTTGATTTACTAATATAGAATGGAGCAAAATATTTTAACATTCAACCTACTGAGGGGTATTTTTAAATAATGGACTTAGAAAATAATTTTAAGGGTGTCTAACTGCATAGACAGACTGCTTTTATATGTAAGAGGAATAAAATACTAAAAATGGGATAAAAATAAATAAATAAAATTTACCAGACAAGACTGAGACTGATTTGAAAGCGGATTTTAAAATGACAAGCTACAAGAGTGATATTTATTTATTTATTTATTTTATCAACAAGTACAAGGTAACAAGTAACAGCATAAATATAGACATTGGCACAAAAATTGGCACAATTAAAAATATAAATAGGCAAAACATAGTCATAAACACATGAAATTATTACAAATAGTTGGGAACAGTAGGACAGGGACAGTAGGTACGCAGGGGCACTTATGCACGCCCTCCTTAAGGACCTCTTAAAAAGCATGAAATGTCCACAGTAAATAGTTTAAGGGAAAAAGTACGGGGATTAGCGAGACTAACAACAGGATGAGGTAGGCCGTTCCAGACATTTACAAGTCTATTGCAGAAGTCATACTTCCTACAATCTACATGAAAACGATTTACATTAAATTTGAATCTATTGTGCCCTTGTGATATTGTGGTTGAAATTAAAATATGCATTTACAGGTAGGGCATTTTGGTAAATGATCTTTTGATCTAAGCATAGATCAGAACGTAAACAGTGTAGTTTGAGGCTGTCCAGACCTAAAAGTTTGAGCCTGGTGGAATAGGGAATTTTATTTTGAGCAGAAGACTTGAGTGCCCTTCTAGTAAAATATCGCTGGACCCCCTCTATTGTTGTGATCTCTGAAATACAGTGTGGGTTCCAAACAGGTGAATAGTATTCCATATAGGTCTGGCAAAGATTTTAAATGTCTTAGTTTGAAGTATAAATGTATAAGTATAATTGGGAAAAGATGCTACACTGCATAAACAAAAGAAACTGGCTAAAAGCTTAATAATTAAAAGGGATATGCAAATAAACCAAGACAGGGATCTGGCTGATCTTCCTCTATTGGATTTATAAAATAAGCTTGTTAAATCTTTAAACAACTTTGTGAAAAGGGACAAAGAACAAAAATTAGAAATAAACTTTTAGGCCATTATCAAGACTGTTACAAGTAAAAGAGAGGAATATAAAGTTGGTTTAGTTGATCAAGGCTAAAATAGATATGTTGCTATCAGTGGTAACCCTTAATGGGCTTTTGCTGATCAGGACTGAAATGACTATGTTTTAATTTGTTTATGAATAAGAGATACAATATGAGAGGAAGACATCATGTGTTGCAGTTTAAGGGGATGATTACTAACAGTGTTTATACTTGTAATAAAAGGGGAAGTTATTTCTTTATTTTTTTATTTTTCTTTAATATATTGTTATTTCTCTCTCTTCCATTTCCTTTTTCTTCCCTGTACCATCTATTTTTTCTTTTCATTTTTTAGTTTATATTAAGTTTTTATCATGTAGTTGTAATGTTTAATAACATTATTATTTGAAAAAGCACTCACTGCTTTTACACTGCTAGTATCTGGTCTGGAATTTGCTGTTTATGGTCTAATGATTAAATAATACAAATCAAATGATTTGAGATGCACTAATTAAGTTATTCATACTATTTAGTAAATCACAAATGTATTTTTTTTCTTAGAGCATTTAGAATAAAAAAATGTTTAAGGTCTCCCATATTGTCACATGACATATAAATATCTTTAGCATTTTTACTTGTAAAAAACAAACAGCAATAGTGGAAATAATGTTTCTGAAGCATTTTTTAACATTCAGGTAAATTTCAGACAAAACCTTTTGCATCACATAATATTGCACTGTTAAACGAAATGATGCCTAAAGGACAGCTATGACCACAAGCCATGTTTCTATGACATCACAAGGAATGCCACCTGAACGAAATGCCACCCGGTATGAATGAAACAGCATATTGGAGCATCTCCTTTAGGCCTCTTTTTTTTTGCTTTTGCTTTTCCTTCATGGATGCAAAAGTTTTTTTCAAACCCGCTTAATCCAGGAAAAACGGCACCATTCTTCTGGCTGCTTATTAGCAATTCTACGCACATTTTCTCCCTGACAAGGTTAGAACCCAACGCTGGAAATGAAGTCAAGGGAAGTCAAGGCAACCAGAAGTAAGGTTGCTGCTTCACAGAAGGGCAGAACAGGATGAGTGAGAAAAACCAGAAAAAGTGGCTGTTGAGAAAATCTACACAACAGCAACCACCTGGGAGTCAAGGACATCTACTGAGGAACCTCAAGACCGGATACCTTGGCAGTTAGCTGACATGTTCCAGCTGTTCCAAGCTCCCTTCTCAGTGCCTCCTAAGAATCAAGAGTTCTAAAGATGCCAGCTTTTAGGAGAAAAAAAACCAACCCCCCAAAAAAAAAACAAAAAAAAACCCCTGACCTCTATTTTAGACCATCTGCCTCCAACTTAGAGAGTCCGCAGCAGCGGGTTTAAAAGGACGCCTGAAGCCAGTGCATGGAAAAATCCGGTCACTTCCTCTTCAACCGACTCAGTTCCACCGCCACTTTACTTCTCCCCGCCACGACCCTACCTTCCCTTGCTTGCCCTCTTTCCCCCGCTTCGCCTTCTCGCCTTTTACACCCAGGGATCCCCTGCCACCTCCCCCCCCCCCCTTTAGACGCCGCCTGGATCTCTGCATCCTTTTCTCCCTCCGTTTCCTCCGACTTTGGGGGGGGGGGGGCTTGCTCCGCTCTGGCGGAGGCGAGCGGCAGCGAAGCGACGGCCGGTCTCCGAGGGTTCACCTGTCCCCCCCGGGATGCGCTCCTACCTCGAAAAGCTGCGGGATCTCCCTCCTGGCCAGGTAGTCTTTGGCGTCGCAGCTGCTCATGCCGCCTGGCGGAGAAAGGGCGATGGCGCGCGATTTATTTATTTTTTTTGGGTGGCTTTGGCTGGCGCTTTTAGAGCTCCCGGCTCTCGTCCTTCCCTCTTCGCCTCAGCGCTCCGGTCCTCGTCCCTTTGCAAAGCCCGCTCGCTCTGGGAAGGCGAGAGGCGATCGGGGGGGAAAAAACGACAGCAGCAGCGGCAGCGCCTCCGCTTCCTCGCCCGACGCCTGCACCCTCTCCCAGCCCAAGCCGTGCGCCCGCCAGTCAAGCTGGGGCTGGTGGGTGGGGGGACGGACGGGTGGGTGGGAGTGGGCGGCTGCTCTGGAAAGGCGCCGGGGAGGGAGGAGACTGGCTCGAAATCGCACGATCGCGCTTTTCTGTAAGCACATACACAGACACACACGCGCGCACACACACAGAGGCACGTGGCGCTCCCTTAGAAAGAAAGGGAGGCGGCGATCGCGCCGGTCGCTCGTGGCTTTCCACGGGGTGTGCGTGCGTGTGTGCGCGCGCGCCCTTAGAGTGTGGACACGCGATCCCGGACCCGAAAAGCCTTCCCACGATCGCCGGCCCTTTTTACAAAGTTGAGGCGCTGCGATGCCAAGGTTGCTGCAAACCTCAAGCTTCAGCCTTCGCGCCCGGCGGCTGATCTCGGGGTTTCTCCGATGGCACGGAGTACAGGAACGCGGGGGTACGTGGATATCTGAATGGAAGGCGAGATTTATTTGTTTGTTTGTTTGTTTGTTTATTTTGTCAACAAGTAGAAGGAAACAAGTAACAGTATAAACATAAACATTGGCACAAAAATTGGCACGAGAGATTGGGGAGAAGATTCCTAAAACGGTGTTCCTCCATTGGGGGGGGGAGTGCCAGTAGGTCCACTTATGGGCCCAAATTGAATATTTAGAACCAAAAAAAATACCCATGTTACTGAAGGCAGTCTCAGCATCTCAAGTGTAGTTGCTTATGGATTTATTTAGCCACCCACATCACACACCTGACCCTGGGTGGCATGTGAGAAAACAGCCAGTTAAAAACATATGCAAACCAACCAGGAAAAACAATTTAGATACCAATATAAACGAGACAACAGGAGAAATACAGGAGAAAAAGGAGCCCTTTTTCTCTAGTATCCCCAATGTTGGACAAACCATTCTTTGAAGGAGTTCCTAAATGCCAACATCTGTTCACCAGGATCAAAGTTGACTCAGTCTTCCCTCCTTCCATATGCTGAGACTAAACTTCTTGAGAGGGCTGGAAAGCACTGGAAAGCTGTATATAAACCTAAGTCCTATTGCTATCTAGCTAGTCTCACCTGGGGTGGGGGCAATGATGCTGCAGAGTGCCACAGCAGAAAAGGTCCATCCTTTGATCCTGTCAGATGAAATTTTAGCACCCAGGATGCCTAACATGCCCTTTCTTGCTAGAGCTGATGGGACAGGTAAATTTAGCCAGGTGGTCCCTCAAATAAACTGATTCCATGCCATGTATGACTTTTTGCTCAAAAATATCACCTTGAACTGAGCTCAGAAGCCAACTAAATAATATAGCAATGGAACAGAGGTACAATTTGTGCCATTCTAGGGGCATACATAACTGCTCCACACTGCCACATTTTGTATCAGTTGAAGCAGTGGTGGGTTGCTACCAGTTCACCCCAGATCCGACGAACCAGTAGCAGCGGGAGGCTCCTCCCACCTGCCCAGACACTTCTGTGCACGCGCAGAAGCTTCTGTGTATCCACGCACACATCTCTCAGCAAACCAGTAGCAACAGGTTTTGAAACCTGCCCCGACTTGAAGCTTCTGGATGCAACAGTATATAGCACATATTACAGTAAGGTAGTCTTCAATATACAACAGTTCATTAATAACTGTTTGAAGTTACAACAGCAATGAAAAGTAACTTAAGAACATTTTTCACACCAGTGACCATTGCAGCATTTCTGTGGTCATGTGATTTAGATTCGGATGCTAGATAACTGGTTCATATTTATGACAATTGCACTGTTGCACAGTCATGTGATCACCTTTTGTGACCTGGCAAAGTCCACGGGGAAACCAGATTCACTTAACAACAGTGTTACTAATTTAACAACTGCTGCAGTCACTTAACAAATGTGGCATGAAAAGTCATAAAATGGGCAAAACTCAACTTTAACAAATTTCTCACTTGGCAATATAAATTTTGGGTTCAAATGTAAGCTGAAAACTACCTCTAGTCCATTTGGGAGAGGACCAGGGCATAAATAACTGTGATCCACACGATCCAGGAATGTGTGCAACTGGCACACAACATGAAGTTTTCAACAGTTTGGAAGGGGCTGGATTTTGTGGGTCTAAGACAGTTCGCTGCAGTCAACGCACCATGGCCAACTCGCTGCAGGGACGACTCACTGTGGGACAAGAGTTACATTAATATCAAAGAAATGGTGGAATATAATCATTAGAGAAAGGATGCAAAAGAAGGGACAGAATGAAATGTGAATGGCAAAAATCAAAATAATTTTTAATTTATTTTAAATAATTAAATAGAATTGTTAAATTTCTCATGGCAAGTTGTCCCATTCCTGGATTTTGCTGTCTTACTAAAGTTATAGAAAGGAAAAAGTGTCATTAAATTTACCCTGTCTTACTTAGAATAGAATGAACTTTTGTCCTGCTGCCCCATTGATCTCTGCTTTTCCTTGAACTTTTCTTTCAGAATGATTAATTTCAGATTGCTCCCCTGCTTTGTCTTTTAAATCACATCCAACAGTTCTTGCATACAGAGCATCTTTAGTCCTTTGTTCATATGGAATTTTCAGCAGTAGCAGAATGCTGGCCATCAAAGTGCCCCTTGAACATCAATTTGAATTGTGTGGGTTTTTTTTACTGATCCTTTATGCTCTGGAAAGCATCACTTTTTCTGTTTCCTGCTGACCCGGTCTTGCCACAACAAAAGGGAAGGAGGAAGAAAAACCTATAATATATCACCCTCCCCCGCGACCCAGATAAGTGACTTGGAGATGCGGCAAGTTGTAGTCGTGCATCCTTTCTTCTGATTTCCTGACACTTCCGCATCTTAGTTATATTCCTGTGCCAGCCATGGCAGAAGACCCACTGATACGGTTTAACTAGATTAGATTCTTTATTATAGGCAAGATTGAATCCATACACAGCTGTTGATTTTCTCATTGAATTTTCAGGGAGGAAATGGAGAAAAAAAGGAAAAGTTACAGCCATGGAGTTTAAACTTGTTGCTTCTTTCTCCTATCTTTCTAAATCACAGTGAATTTGGCCGGGTGCTTGGTAGACAAATGCTGTAGTTGTTCGTTTTGGAGTAATCTTTGACTAGGAACCACTAGTTCCTCTCACAATATCATTTGTGTTGTTAACTACATACTAACTAATCGCTGGCCTGAAAATATTTGCAACCACGGTATGAAGACAAGGCTTTGCTTAGCTCCCATGTAGCTGGCAAGATCAAGAATGAAGGACTACACCAGGGGTGAAATGTAAAATTTGTTGCTACCGGTTCTGTGGGCGTGGCTTGGCGGTGGGTGGATCATGTGGGCTGGGTGGGCGTGGCCAATTTTTTCCCCCGTTTAAAAAGCATTTTTCTACCTAAACATTTGTTGGATTAGGTAGAAACAAACACCTTTAAAATGTAAAGAGAGCCTCCGAGGATCACAGCAGCTGCAACAATAATTGGAGGCTTCCCCCCCAAAAAAAAGCTATTTGTTTCTATCTAATGCAGCGAATACTTAAGTGGAAACAAATAGCTTTAAAATGGAAAAGCCTACGGCGATCGTGCAGAGGGGGCAGGGCCAGGGATTTTTGCTACTGGTATTCCGAACCATCCACTGCCATGGCTACCGGATTGGCCTAACTGGGAGCACTTTACCCCTGGACTACACCGTTTTCACGGTGTATCTTTAATGCTAGCCCAAGAT
Organism: Calamaria suluensis; assembly: GCA_032468135.1. Taxonomy (NCBI): domain Eukaryota; kingdom Metazoa; phylum Chordata; class Lepidosauria; order Squamata; family Calamariidae; genus Calamaria; species Calamaria suluensis. The sequence continues at coordinate 87,424 of JANHFP010002057.1, read as the reverse complement.
AAGTACAACATCTTGGAAACTGTAATAAGAATTTCCAACCTCTTTTATAGTGAGTTAATTAAGGCAAAATATCTCTTACTACTTTGAAACCATTTTTCCCCCAGATTGCTTCCCACCTGGGCTGATTTGCCCTTTTGTAAGATAATCTGTCAACTGACTCATCCACTATTAGCTCTTCCTTTCTTTCTCCAGATGCCTCATAGTCTCTCACAGCAAGACACTACAAAGGAGAAACAATTCAGGGGGTGTCAAACTGGTGGCCCACGGACCAGATGTGCCATGTGCAGACCATGCCTACCCCCATATCCATGAAGGGGGAAAACGTCATAAAAAATCACGTGATGGCAATGTGATGCCACAAGTTTCACATTGATCTAGACTAGGGGTCACCAATGTTTCAGACCACATGGACCACTAAATTCATAATTTTAAATCCCGCAGACCACTACTTTGATCTGCCTAATGGCTGTCTTGGTGCGCATGGCCAATTCAATGTCACTCACGTCAAGTGGTGCCTCACCAGCAAAACAAATATTCATTGCATGTATCCAGCCAAGAGGCCATAGTTTGAGGAGCCCTGATTTAGCGCAATATAAAAAATGCTGATAATTTTTTGGAGGATCACCGAAATTTTCTCGCTGGTGACCTCTGATATAGACCATCCAATTTATGGCCAGAATTGGTGAGTCCAGAGTTATATTGAACTGTAGTGAGGAAAGGTCCCGAGGCAGAATTATCAGGTGTTTCAAGATGGCGGCCATAGAGGGTAATGAGCTGAACTGAATTTAAAAGTGAAAGGTGACTTGAGAGTTCACAAAGTTGATACTGTATGGAACAAAACTGACTAAATCTAGATGTTCTGCTTCAGCTACCAAGAAGCCTCCTCCCAGAAGGTAAGAAGGAAAACAGGTTGTGAAGACAATGTGTAGGGTTCCAGACAATACTGTGGACCCTGGACAAGCCTATTCTATTTTATCCTTTACAATGTTTTTTTTTAATTCCTTCCATTTCTGTGAACAGTTATTTATCTTTTCCTTTTTCATCTCCATGCATACCACTGAGATGGATGAAGCTTCTGTGTTAGGAATTGATACTTTGATGATTAAATCTTATGATGTCAGAGTGTGAACTTTTACTGTCTGCAACGGGCATTCAGGTTGGAGGGCTCGTCAGGTGATATAAAAATGTTGTATCAATCAACCCTCAAATATAAGAAACTAGCAATGCATTGGAAACATACAATCACTAAAATTATTCAGAATAAAACTTTATTGCTCAAATGTAAGAAATGATGCGCTAGAAGGGAAAAAGCTTTTAGCAGCTGAATTCTCCTGTTGTGTATTACCAGTTCCTTTGATCCCATTTTGCTTGGGTTAGTGAAGCTAACCCAAGATTCAGCAAATTTAGGTATAGCCAAAGGTTTATTTATTTATTTATTATTCGAACTTATATACCGCCCCTCTCCTCACGGACTCGGGGCGGTGCACAGCCAATAAA
>JANHFP010002057.1:19266-29451 GCA_032468135.1 Calamaria suluensis | reverse complement strand
CTTGTGGACCTCAACTTCCAAAGCTGGCTGAGGAACTCTGGAAATTGAAGTCCACAAGTCTTAAACTTGCCAAGGTTGGAGACCCCTGCTCCAATGCACTGAGGTTAGCTGTAGAGAGGACTCATAATTGGTGTAGGATAGAGTGATGTGAGGCGCTGATGGTGGAACTCTGCTACTTCAGGATGAACGTTGAGTTTGAGATCATAACGAAGCAAATTGCATCTGTCCAACCGTCTACCCCTCCATCCATCCCATACCCTGTAGATAATTGCTATGAATGCCGTTTTCAGGTTATCAAAATAAGTGTATCTGTGGCTCTCAGAGTCAGACTTTACTAATCCACGTTGCCTGAGGTAATTATAGTTTTAGTTCAGTATATCAGGAGGTAGGAAAGTTGGAGAAGACTCTTTTGGCTCAGTTGGGATTGTTTCAGTAGGATAGATAGTGCATTCCATTTCCCACTGGGAAAATTACTTAGCAGTTACCTAGCAACCTCACTAGAAAAAAAAAAGATCAGCAAGGTATAGCACTAATACTATATAGTTAAAATATATCAAAAGGCTTTAATTTTAGGCAACATGCTGGACCTTTAGTCTTCAATTCTCTTTCTGTTGTAGAATAAATTCCTGGGTTCTCAGCAGATTTACATAAACATCATGCTGCTGTTTCCTAATAAAGATGAAGAATGCAGATCCTGGCTCCTAGTAGGGTAATCACAGTTGGCACACAGAGAGAATGCAGATGCCATGTAATAATTTAAGATAATATGCAGAAATCTTACAGTGGTTAGTAATATTACACAGATTATTCCCAACTCTTGTATTCTGATTGGCTTTTACATTTAAAGTTCATAACTGACCATTAAAAAGAAATTGTGGTATCTCTTTTTTTCCTGCAAAAAGCATTCAAACTGTACAGGAAGAAAGAAGCTTTGAAATAATAATGATAATAATACTTTGAAATGGTTCAATGGCTTCTTTTTATTTCCTGTTTTCGCTTGGCATATTTTTTGTTACATAGGAGGTTGAAATTTTACAAATGTTTACAAACCCCTAACATCCTGGACATAAATTGTTTCAACTCCTACCCTCAAAATGTTGCTATAGAGTACTGCACACCAGAACAACTAGACACAAGACCAGTTTTTTCCCCAAACACCATCACTCTGCTAATCAAATAATTCCTTCAACACTGTCAAACTATTCACTAAGTCTGCATTACTATTACTATTAATCCTCTCATCATTCCTATCACCCATCTCCTCCCACATATGACTGTAACTTTGTTGCTAGTATCCTTACAATTTATATTGATTGTTTCCTAGTATGATTTGACTGCTTATTTGAACCCTGTGACTATCATTAAGTGTTGTGTCTTATGATACTTGATGAATGTATCTTTTCTTTTATGTACACCAAGAGCATATGCACCAAAGACAAATTTCTTGTGTGTCCAATCACACTTGGCCAATAAATAATTCTAATCTAATCTGACTGTATACGTAGTATGTCTGTTTCAAATAAAATACAACATTAATAGAAGCCTTCTTCTCTTCCTGTCATATAAGTGGGCATGTTTTGGAGAGGTTTAGGCTTTCACTTCAATGGATAAATGAAGATGAAACTCTAAGTAATTTCAACTGGGCAAATAATTCAATGAGGGGTTTTGCAACACACTGGAATGCATAAAAAGTGTCTTCATGCCAGAAGCTGCTTTTTCAGCTGTTTCTGTATGTGTCTTTTCACATAGCTCTTTTACATGCATGTATGCGCACAGCCATTTATCTCCATGTTTATTCCAGTGTCTAGGAAATGATGCAGCAGCTTTCATAATTCAAGGAGAAGTACTTTTTATGAAGCATATTTTGCAAATAGTGTCCTGTAAAGAATTACACAGCTTTGTTAATAATTCATCTAAATATATTAACGACGAATGCTTTATTTTGGAGAACAGTAACCACAACCCTAATCAGAAATATGATCTGCACTTCCTCCCTCCATTCTTCTGTTATTCTACTTCTCTCTTTTTTTTTAAACAAAACCTTGAAAATATTGTTTTGTTAATCTTTCTGAGCAAGTAGCAGGTATTGATTTTCACTGGAAAACTAGTGATGCTGCCTATCTATATAGAGATGATAAAATTTCTCCTTACTGTTCCAAGAATTTTCTGAAGTGGGAAATATAAAGATTGGTACACTTATATGTATACATACATACATATTTAAGCATGGAAAGAAAAAGGGGGCTTGGAAACATGGCTATTATTTCATGGGTTTTTTTCCAATGGCTGATTACTTGAGTTTGATTTGGGATAAGTATCTTGTCTGATTTTGTTCATCTCTATGTTATTCTAATATCTGATTTGATTTTTTTTAGGCCTGTTATGGATGAAATAGCCACGGAACCTTTAAAATATGCGGAACAGCTTCCAGTAGCACGAATAATACACCAGGTATCACTTTGCTTGTTGATATTTATGTCAAGAATAAATAATGTTTCAGTCTTATAAATGAAATGTTTGTATTCACAAATTGTATGGAAACAAAGATCTCTATTTAGGAAGTCCCTTTATTTAGACTACTGAAAAGAAAGAAAGAAAAAATCCCGAAAGGCCCCTACTAAAATTTCCCTTCTGAAGTATCAAGGGAAATCTCTATCTAATTGATTTCAAGTATTTAATTAATAAATGTTTATGGTTCAAAGTAGAGGTAGTGCGAGTTTATGGCTGTGAAAGAATACATTTTTGATAAAGGTGAAGAAGGCAATGAAACATTAAGGGAGGAGAAATGGTAACTCACTACTAAAAAAGTGGAAAGCATGAGAAATTAAAAATAACCCCACTTTGATTTTGTTTGCTATAAAGGGAACAGAGAGAAACTTTGACAGATCTCAAGATTCTGTTATCATATTCTACAGAAATAAAGAACATTCATGGAACTGTGCTTCTTTTGTTTCTTGACTTTGCCTATCTCAAAAGGAATGGCATACCTCATCAGGCCAGAGAAGCACAATGTATGCCATTAATAGGCACATAATCACAACTGCCTCTTTAGTAGTGCTGTATTTTCTGCTTCTTTAGATTAAGCACAGAGTCACACAAAAAATAGTCTCGGCAACATCTGTGAGTCAAAACACCAGCATGAAAAACAGAAATAAACAGTAGTATAATCAAGATAACATAGGGGTTTTTGTTATAATAATTTTATGAAATGTTTTACAAAATGTACAAATGAAAACTAACATAAGCTAACAATCAGAAAGAAAGATAACAAAGAGAGAAATGGAGACGCAGAACGATGCAAAGAAAAAAGAAAGGGAAACAAAAAATGACTTCAAACTCCTTTCTTCCAAGGATATATATAAGACAGACTTACATTCAACTATTATTTTAACACTATAATATAGTGTTCGTTTTACCCCAAATAAAAAAAATAACAATTGTGAAATCCATATGTCATAATTTGGTGGGGTTTTTTTTCATTTTCTGCTAAAAGTCCACAGAAAGCTTCCAATTGTAGATAAATTTCTTTTCTTTCACAAGAGTTGTTAATTTAACCATTGTTAACAAAACCTCAATGTTGATGATGCAGGTACAAGTAGTATTATAGCATACTATTATTAATGCTGAGTTTAAAAGACCTAAACCTCAACTAAGAACAACTTGAAAACTGTCCATGAAGATTGAATTAGCCACACTTGTTTCATGCTTATTTTAAAGCTTGCCGGTTTTGCTAATACACAATTTGTTTCTTTGATTTTAATTTAAGTTAAGGAGAAAGATTTCTATCTTACTTTGTAAGCCAAATCTCAACAAATACTATTGAAAAACAGATGTACTTATACTTAAAATATTTATTGCCTTTAGTCAGAATGGAAGCCTGTGCAACCAAAATTATTTAGAGCCTATAAAGCACAATAGAATTAAACTGGTATCAGAGCACAGCCATAAAATATAGGATATGAAAGTTACGAGGCAGACTTGATGAATTATACAAATTGTAAATGATTGCATAAACAGAAGCATAATCTGATCTCATGGTATAAGAATTCATATTTAAGGAATGCATTCCAAAGAAAGAACTTTGGATTCAAAACCTGGAATGCCACTATTTCAAAGAAAATCATTGGGAAAACATAACATAACATTAATAAATTAATTCTTACATTTGTGAACTCCTGGCCAATCCAAGCAGTGACAGGATTGCATCATTAAATAACCATAAAAACAGTTAAAACAAATATCTACACTAAGGTCAATGTTAGGAACATGTGCAAAAGATATTGAAAATATTAAACTGGGAAAACAGAATAACAGAGTTGGAAGGGACCTTGGAGGTCTTCTAGTCCAACCCCCTCCTTAGGCAGGAAACCCTACACCACTTCAGACAAACGGTTATCCAACATCTTCTTAAAAACTTCCAGTGTTGGAGCATTCACAACTTCTGGAGGCAAGTTGTTCCACTGATTAATTGTTCCAACTGTCAGGAAATTCCTCCTTAGTTCTAGGTTACTTCTTTCCTTGATTAGTTTCCACCCATTGCTTCTTATCCTACCCTCAGGTGAGGACCATACAATTGATGGTCTGTTCCTTTTTGTGTTGGTATTGCACAATACATGTTTAATAAAAGGAAGGGTTTTAATTACACATTGTCCTTGCCATCTAGGCTTTTTAGCCTTTCCCCCCACCAACATTCCTAGTCAATGTTCAGGCAATCTGTGTCTATCTGACTTGGTCACATCTAATAAAAAATGGAATATCTTTAAAATAATTATCACTGAAATGTAAGTGTTGTCTAACAGCACATGCTGGCTCCTTTCAGCACAATTGTTACCAGAACAGTTGTACTGAATGTGTAACTTTCCTATACCAACTTTGACCATATTTAATTGATGGATGGGTGCTGTCAGCTAAAAATGACTATTATCTACAACTGCTGGGCCCTTCAGATGCAGTTGCCTTACAACAAAGGCAGACAAGAGAACAAATGGAAGTTTGCTAAGTGGCAAAATTGCTGGCAATAACCCCTGGATATTAATTATTCTTAAGTCTGTTTTCAGGTATCTTTTTCAGTCAGAGTTTCTTGAATTTTTCTTGCTGGAGGCAATGGTAGCTTTACCTGAAAAGAAACACAATGCTTATTTTCAGTCTTTGAAGTATTCTGGTCTTCCTTGCAAAGATTTCAAACCCAAAGGAAATTTAAAACTTTAGGCTCAATTGGGCCCCTCTGGGAAGAATATCTGATGTGTTTTGAACAAGGAAGATTAGAAATCAGGACCGGTTTATATGTCAGGATTTCCCTTGGTGCTGTCAGAGCCTCAAATGACCCTGCAACCTGCAGATGTCGCATTTCAAATTCTCTGTTCATGCCTGGCTCTAAGCATAAAATGAATTAAACAGCAGAGTAGGCAGTAAGTCAATATGTTCTTAACTGTGAGACTGAGCAATGAAACAGTTGAGGATTGTTTGGAATAGGTAAATAGGAACTGCACCCAATAGTTCACCCACAGGAATAACTATGATGGGAAACAGAATTAACCTTTAAGACGGTTGACCAGATGAAATGTCACAGTAATATTTTTACAGCACAAGAAAGTAATATGACACCGGTAGCTTCATTTTGGAAGCTTTGTGCCATTTTGCAGTGGATTGCATCACGGAATGAAATTAGAAATGGGTGGGGTTTTTTTCATGCATTTCGGATATTTCGAGCAGCAAATGTTCACATTATGTAATTATTTGGCAAAACATCCTACCAAAGCAATTACTTGACTGTCCTGGCTCTTTCTAGTGTTGCATTTGTGGCCTTTCTGAGTGTCCCACTTTCTGTTCAGATTTTGGACATCGACTCTGAATAAGAAAGAAACAGGTTTTTATTTTAGGTCACATGCTGTAATTTAGCTGCAACATTTTGTGGCACAAATTTGTATAAAATATAAATATAAAATCCATTTCCATTAAAAGGTTTTACCATGTACTTCGTTGACTGGATTACCTTCCACCAGAGTGATTTGGCAGCCAGATGCACTGTATGTTAAAACCATTATAAATGCCTTTGCATTAAGAGTCTCACATAGATATTGTTTTGAAATTTAGCATATATATGAAGGAAAAGAACGTAATGTTATAGAAAGCTTTTTTAAAGAAAAAATAAAGTTAGCATTGCTGTGACATTTCAACTATTGAACTCTACTGTAATATATCATTTCCTTAACTGAAAAGTTTATTTTTCAAAATAGTTTATTTTCCTAAGCTTTCAAAAAATATAAATAAGAAAAATTGGTATTGATTTAGGCATATATTGGTATAGGAATAATTGCAAAATAATGATTGATTTTTTATTCATGTAAGTATAAAAAGAGTTTGATACTTTCTATAATATGTTCAAAGAACTTCTGGTTTCATTACTTCATTCTTCCTTTGATTAAATGATACACAGCTGATTTATCTGCTCTATTACACTATGAATTTCTGGCAAACTTCAGTGGGGCACATGTTCAGCTTAACCTGGAAGCTAAAATAATGGCAGTCTTTGTAGAGGTTGCTCTAGTAGATTGTAGAGATAGTGCCTCTTGATTGAATTTGAGACTGCATCCTTCAAAGAAACGGTGGAATCAAATGGCCTTGATGGGTGTGATAATGTACAACAAGTCTTGGTCTATGTTCTTCCAGATTGTTGGGCGATGAAAGAAATGTGGAGAGACTGGAGCCCAATTATAATTTGCCTTTGGATACAGGGAACTGATTGTCAAGTGCCGGGGAAATCAGAAGATTCAGCCAGTTCAAATGAGTATAAGGATTCATTGCAAGCTTAAGCTCTCTAAAAGAATCTGAACTACTAACAGTCAACGGAAATGGACAGTAGATAAGGGTAGAAGAAATTCAAAGTGGGCTGGACTTAAATCTCATGTGGATGCAAAGGGACTTATGATTAATGATGCGTTTGATCCCTCCCTGGGGCTCAGTCTCGACATTTATACTGAGGAGCCCAGGAAAGTGGGTGTGTTGGACAACAAGGAAGGTAACTGTGCAATTTTCCCCACCCTTAAACATGGTATTCTGAATATATGCCTAATGTGATTCTGACAATCACTAATTGTTTAAAATGATCGAAATGGAAATATGGATTTAATCGATTAAATAGAATAAAACATACAAACAGTAGACAGAAGTATCTTCTGTACAGATCTTTACATATTTGGAAAGTTGCAGATATAATTGATTAGTAGTAGAGATGATTAAATATGCAGCACAAAAAAACCTCTTTCGACTGGAGCACTTGTGGATGGGTGTTTAATCTGCTGAAATTTAACCCTTTCTAAGCTGTTTTTCTTCCAGAGACAGATGTTATCTTAGAAAGATTAAGCACACATCTTCCAAGTTCAGTTTTGACTTGCATATTCAAATCCCATCTCTCCTGCTGACTTTAATAGCATTTCTGTTTAATATCTGGAATTCTTGTTGATATTTTTTCCTGAATCATATATGCCATATATTTGATGTTAAAAATTATTTGGTTGATTTTCCACTGTAGTTTTAGATGTCATATTGTGCTAACTATTGTTGCCTATATAATGTGTTTTAACTTATGATAGTATTACTGGTGTTCTCCTTTGCTTAGTGGTAAAATATGAAAAATGTGGTAATTGTTTTCATAATTATCAACTGTTGTTTTTCTTTGTATTATTGTTATTTTTGTTCTGGTTAACAAAAATCACAGATGTTATTATGTAGGCCAGGAATGTCAAACTCAAGGACCAAATCCGGCCCAGGGATGCTTAGATGTGGCCCACAAGGCCGCCCTGGAAACAGTGAAAAAAAAAAGCCTGTGGTGTCTCTGCCAGTGAAAACAGAGCTTGAGAGCACCACATGTGCCCCTCCTGAACTCCTGCAGAGGGTTGCAGGAGGCCATTTTGGCTGGCACAGTGCTCAGGCCATCACAGGTGCTGCCAACACGACTGACATCAAACTGGCCAGGCCCAGCCTTGCCATCCCCCCACACCCTGCTAGGGCAAACACTGTTTTGTCTCTCAATGAAATCAAGTTTAACACACCTGGTGTAGGCATTAGAATTATCAACATAGCCCAAGTTTCTCTTCTCATGGGAAGAACATACCAATAAAGAATGAAAACAAAGACTTAGATGTTACACACATAATACTGCAGACAAAGTAGTATATACTGCTTTATTTTTCTGCCATTAGCACATCTATGTTTGGAATACCATAATTATTTGAATAAATATTTTTTTTGACTACCAAATTTTTCTATGTTTTTTCTTCAGCATCAGCAATAAATCAAGTCATTTTATTACAAAACAAACTGATTATTAATGCATAGCAGCTGAGTTGTTTAAAAATAAGGCAACATTTAATCTAATTCAGAAATCTTTTAGTGAGTTTCTTCTTGCAATGTTCAAATAACAAGCCTCTTCCCCAGAATTGAATAAGTTATTGGAACATAAGGATTGATGGCTGACAGAATTCTGCTTTACAAATGCTGTTATATTTATTTTGAACATTGCCAAACTACATTGAGTTACTTTTTAAAAATGTTTCTTGTAAACTTCATTTCCAAGATCCATGTCAGAGTTGAATATAACTGACATGAATATATCGCAAAACGTATATTTATTTCTAGAGTTTATATTCCATGCCCTTTATTTCTACAGTTGCTATTCTGTCTCTTTGGTATTGATTGGCATTTGTAGAAAATGAAAATGACAACCTTTTCCATATCAATTCAAATCCATCCTTGCCTATCTGATATGCTTTCTGTTCTTCTTTCAATCAAAATAACATGGTTCTAGATTCCTTAGCTGGAAAAACAGCTTTGTGAAAACAAACTCAAGCACTGAACACTTTTCTTCCTATAAATGTTGAAATCTGCTGTTCCAGGTTGGACTTTAAATATACCATAATTGATAGTGAAATTTTGGGTTTGAAGAAAGAAATCCATTAAAATTATAGTGGGAAGTCCAAAAATTTGGAAGAAGAAAAGCCTAACTTCCTCAACCTTTCCCAAAATTGGAGAACGCCATCTTATCTTTGTGAATGATATTTCGTTAAATGGTTAATTTAATCATCTTAACCGAGTAAAAGCCTTCTGACTTGATTGAAACCTATATCCAGAAGTGACTTTTTTTATCCTTTCTACAAAACAATATATTTTTGAAAGGCTTTTAAACTAGCATGTAGACTAGCATGGGAAGTCAAAATGTATCCTAAAAGGCAGTGGCAAATCTGGTTGCCAAGGTAACTATTTAAAAAATGCCAATATGGCCATCAAAAGTTGGATTTGATTCGAGGGACTAATTAGAGCAGTGTTTTTCAACCTCAGCAACTTTAAATGCGAGGATATCAATTCCCAGAAGCCCACGTATCTTAAAAGTTGCTGAAGTTGAGAAAATTTGATTACAGTACACATAGTCCCTGAATTATAACCATTTGTCTACTGAACATTCAAAGTTAACAGTGGCACTGAAAAAAATTTGACGTTTGACCTTTTTTCACCCTTAACCTGTTGCAGCATCCCCATGGTTATGTAATCAAAATTCGGACGCTTGGCAACTGGCTCATTTTTATGATGGTTGCAGTGTCCCAGAGTCACTTGATCGACTTTTGCGATCTACTTGCCATCAAAGACCATAAGGAAGCCTAATTCACTTTGCAGTCCTGTCACACCAACCACAGGGATTCACTTGACAGTGGCAAGAAAAGTGGGGCAAAAATGAGGCAAAACCCACTTAACGACTGTCTCACTTACCAGTGGAAACTTTGGCCTTGATTTTGGTCTTAAGTTGAGGACTGCCTGTATCTTTTCTGTCATTCAAAGGGAGTTCGTTATCTGTAATGAAAAGCAGCAACGCCTCAGTATCCACACTGCAGGCATTGTATTTACTTTTTATATGGTTGTTTTTAATGGACTGTAGAGCTTGCTGTTATTATTTTCAGATAAAAAAAATACAGAAAAGGATATTTTTTTGCAGAATGCCTGACTGGTAAGAATGAAACATATGAATGGGAAGTGAGGCCCATCAGTTTTGGCTGAATGCATTAGTGCTTGCCATTTTAACCTTGTCAGCATTTGCTGGTGTTATCTACTGAGAGGCTATGTCAACAGTGCAATCCAATGCGTGAATTTATTGACAGGGGGGAGGGGGGAGAAAGAGTGAGAGGGAGGGACGGG